>CAUYLG010029139.1:0-31977 GCA_963573385.1 Cacajao melanocephalus
TTATGTACCCCCGTCTGGTGACAGTGATATTCCAGTTCCTGCCATGTGCAGTGCAGACACTGAGGCTGTGTCTCTCAGCCGTGCCTATGTATCATGATTACCTGTGTTTAAATAGGTGTGAAGGGGCTGGGGTTGAACACGCACTCCATCCCACTGGAACTGGAAGGGGGCACCTTCATACCATCCCGTTGTTTTTTCCACTTGCCTTTGGGCCACCAAAGCCAGCGCTGCACTGTCTGCAGGTGCTGAGAAGGGAACCTGGGCTTGTCTGGAGGACAGGCAGGCATGCCAGGCTTCTGGGGCTGGGTCTCAGCTGCCCTGCCCTGCCTGAGGCACACAGACAATTCTGGCTTCAGTAGTCTCTGCTGGATATACATGGACTTATTTCAAATTTTTTATTTGGTCTGAAAATGCCTTTTTAGAAAAAAATTTTTAAAAAATCTAAATTTTGAGATAATTATAGATTCACATAGTCTTTTGATCTTGTACTTACTGAAGATTTAGTGATAACCAAGGTGGCTGCTAATAGCTCATCGGGTTAACAATGTCAAGGGAGCCCTCCTGCTCCAGGTAAGAAGAGGCCATAATGGTGGGCAGAGAAGGCACAAGTCAGGGCAGGCAGGACACCTGGATTCTAGCCTTGGGCTACAGTTTATTAGCAAGGTGGCTGTACACAATCCCTTCCTTTTTCTGACCTCAGTTTTCCCCACTAGGAAGAGACAGACCCTCCTCACGCTTTTTTCACCCAGGGCTGTCAGGAGGTAACATGAGCCAGAAAAGGATTTTTCAAAGTGAAACAGAAAGGCTTCATCAAGTACAGGCTGGCCTGACAAGGGAATCCCCAGTACCACCCCCAGCATCCTCATTTCAACCAAGATGATGTCTTGGACTGTACTAGCACTGTGACTGGGTCAGTAATGATTTGACATGAAATGCTGGCACAAAACCACAGAGAAAGGAGCTGCAATAATGAGCCTGGGACACCATGAGCTCACAGAGCAGAGTATTAAATGGGGGTAATTCACACACAGGATCATTAACCTCTGACTCATCTCCAAAAGGACTATTCACTGTATAATGCCACTCTCAGAGGCTCCTCCTGGTCTGTGTGAGACTTCTCCATGACAGTGGGAGAAAGTGGCTTCTCAGGAAGATGAAGGTGCAGGGCTAAGGGGCTCCATGTCTTCACATTAGCTTGAGGCCCCTGAGCACCCCTCCCTCCTCTGTGCAGGCCTAGTGGGGGCAAGCAGAGAGAGGAGGCCCCACTCACCTGCTTTCATCTTCGATTTTGAGGAATGGTGCCTTCAGTCTGGCCACTGGAAGGGGAGGAATGCACACATTAGTTATCTGCCTGTACAGGGCCTGCACCACACATGCAGGAAGTGCTCAGAGAGGTGAGGCTCTGCCAAAGCCTACCAGCCTGGCAAGAGCTGGAAATCATGCTGCCCCAGGCTGCACTCTCCGTGTGGGAAGGGTGAGGCACCACTCGGATCTCCTCCAGCCTCTACCCCTGGGAGAAAGGTTACACCTGTGGGGGACAGGCTGCGGTTACACTGCAGCCCTAGATGGGCCCTCCCTTAGCAGGACACAAGAGCTCCTGTGTGTGGATTCTGGAAGCTATCGACCAACCAAAGATATCACCACTATCAGACACCTGGCTTGTTTGGTGGGAGAAACCCAGCCCCTGCTGGTTTCTGCTAAAAGCAGAGTAGGAGTGGTCAGTCCCACAAAGTCCCAGGTCCTTCCTAGACCTCTGCTCCTGGAGGCTTAGGATACTGAGGGACCTGAGAACAGCTCCTCAGGCAGAATGCTCCATGAGGACCCTGGGTTTTTTGGAGGGGAAGCAGAGGAAGAGGGATAAAGAGTGTTTAGCTGTCTTAGTAGCAGGATGGTAGAAAAATATCACAGGTGAAATCTGGTTCCTGAAAAAATATGGCAAAGGAGTGTTGAGAAGACAAATTTGGAGTCAGTTAAGAGACTCACCCTTATTAGATACTTGTTTGCATAGTTTACAAAATCTCTTAGGCATCAGGACCCACAGTGCCCAGGAGTCCTGTCGAAAGGGCAGCCAAGGCAGCTGGAAGCCTGGGCCTATCTGACAGCCACAGATTCCCCAAAGAGGCTGGCACCTTACAGCTCCCAACTGTACTTGAGGCTACCAGTAGCACCCAAGCAAAAAACAGCCTGTTCTCCTTTAAAAGCAGCTCTCATTAATTACTTTTCGGGGACAATTTCTTGTCTTTCTAATTAACTGAGACAGTTATTACAATCAATTCCCCTACAGACTTCCTTGAATTTTGAGCATGAGAGAGGTGCCAAGTGACTTTTCTTAGCTCCTGCTTGTGCATGAAGAAATGCCACTGAAAGAGTATCTTTGGGAGAAACATCCAGGGGGAGAAACTCTCCTGCTGTCCAAGAGGAACCAGGAGACGGAGTCCATCAATCTGCCAGTTTGTCAGTTTCAGGGAGTTTGGCAGTTCTGAAAATGGTAGGCAGCTGTCAAACTGCCCACCCCAAACTGCTACTGAATCAGAAGGAAAAGGATGCTGAACCTCAATCGATGCCCGGGAACAGGCAGAGGACACAGGAGCCAAAGTGTCTGCATGGGGTCTTGGCTCTAAAGGAGAAGCCCTGGCCCAACAGCTCTGGACTTGCTCTTGGACTTGCCTCTCTCACTCCAGAAACCTGAGGCCCAGGCCCTGGAAACACAAAGGGGCAACATAACCTGGACTTGCTTCCTGCCACAGAAAAGTGAGCAGATGCTGCCACAGAGGGAGTCGTGGGGAAGTGTTTAGGGAGGGAGGGATTGCAATTAGATGAGGAAAAGCTACCACACTGACCTTTCCGTGTTCTTGACTCTGCTGCTGGACATGTTCCCTAAATGGAAAGGAAAAATAGGTTAAGGATGTGAGGAAGCCACGGGGGTCAAGGAACTGGGCCTGATAAGCCAAGTGGCTGCCAGTCTGTCCCACTTTGCTTCCTGCTGCTGGGAGGCCTGCAGAACCAGACTCTTGGGCCCTGAGCTGGAGCAGATCTGGGCACAACAGCTCCCTCCTTGGCAACACAATGAATAGGGAGCACTCAGTATGTGAATCTCAGTGGCAGCTGACTGTGTAGGGAGCGCAGGACAGTGCACAGAGCAAGAGCTCTGGAGCCCAGAGGCCTGGTGGGAACTTGAGCTATGTCACCTGCAATGTGAGGAGTACCCACCTACCTCATAGCATGTGGCACAGAGTAGATGCTCACTAAATGGCAGCTTTATTTTCTAGATACTGATGCTGTTCCAAGTGCCCTACAGGACTAGGATGAAGACAATGGCCATTTGCTTTCCTATGTCTTATCTTGTATACTCTGATTCTGTGGGTCAAAATCAATTTTTAAGCTAAGGTCAAACAAAGCTGACATTAAAAAGCAAATGGAGGCTGAGTGCAGTGGGTCACACCTGTAACTTCAACACTTTGGGAGGCCGAGCCAGGTGAACTGCTTGAGCTCATGAGTTTGAGACCAGCCTGGGTGGCATAGTTAGACCCTGTCTAAAAAAAAAAAAAAAAAAAAAAAAAAAAAAGCCAGGCATTGTGGCACACGCCTGTAGTCCCAGCTACTTGGGAGGCTGAAGTGGGAGGATGGTTTGAGCCCAGGAGGCAGAGGTGGCAGTGAACAGAGATGGTACCACTGCACTCCAGGCTGAGTGACAGAGCCAGACCTTGTTTCACAAAAAAAGCAAAGTAAAATAAAAAAATAAAATAAAAACAGAAAAAAAAAGTAAATGGATCTTCTGGTGTATACCTGAAAAATACATAAATAAACATAAAATAAATGGAATAAAAAAATCAGCTTTAGCTAGAGGTCTAAAACTAAGAGCTGGAGGGGCAGGATGATGGTGGATCCATGACCACCTGTGCCTCTGGGCCCAAGAAAGTTCCAGATTATCTTCTAGGCCACACCTTGAGGACAAACACAACCCAAAGAAGCCGCCCACATTCCCTTGCATACCAGCAGATCATGCCCAAAACTCATCCCATTGCTAGATGTCTACAAAACTGATTTTTTTGAGACAGAGTCTCACTCTGTTGCCCATGCTGGAGTGCAGTGGTGCGATCTTGGCTCACTGCAGCCTCTGCCTCCTGGGTTCAAGCAATTATCCTGCCTCACCCTCCCAAGTAGCTGGGATTACAGGCATGCGCCACCACGCCTGGCTAATTTTTGTATTTTTAGCAGAGTCGGGGTTTCACCATGTTGGCCAGGCTGGTCTCAAACTCCCGACCTCAAGTGATCTGCCAGCCTTGGGTTCCCAAAGTGCTGGGATTAGACATGAGCCACCATGCCCAGCCATTCCATCCACTTTGGATATGGTTTGCTGGTACTGTTAGCTAATTAGCACTGTTAACTAATAGTTATTACTGTTCGTCCTGTGCCTGGCTCCCAGGCCATGGGTGGATCTGTAGGTTTAATCCTTCCTCAGACCGAGGCTTGGGTGAAGATACTGTGGCTTTAAACCAAGTTGGGCTCTCTTGATGTGGCATACACAGTTCTAACGCCAGCACAGAATGGAAAACAAACAAGAATTTGGAAGATGGCAGCTATTTCAATCACTCCTTCTCACCCCTGCAGTATGCAGGCTTATTCCCTGGCCAAGAGCTGTCCCCAGAACAGCAGCCTGGCCAGTGCCATGGGCATTTATGAACTTTATCTAGTCCAGAACTACTGTAGGCAGTCCACGGCCCAGGCCAAAGGGATGTCTCAGCAGGGTATGTGCCATGGGATGACTGCAAGTACCACAGAGAGAAGAAAGGGCATCGCAAAGCTGTGGGCGCTAGGACTGAGGTAAATAAGAGGCTGTATTCCTCTTCCATCTTTCAGAATGGCCAGGAAGAGATGGCTTGGGGGAGTCATAGATTTACCTAAGTTGTCAGTGACTTCACTGAAAACCAGCCATTTGCCCTTTAGTTCAGCAGGATGACCTACCTCTGGCTTCTTTGGTTCTTGTTTTTTCACACATAAAGAGGCAAGAGACAGCTGCTGCACGTGCATCATCATTTCTGCGAAGACAGAGGGTTGGGAAAAAGGTTTCCACTCCTCACTTACCCAGCACAGCCCCTTTCTGGGCTGCAGTACTAAACTCGCTCAGCTAGCCCACTGAATCACTCCAGCCTCGCCTGCCACCTTCTGGCTACACATCCCCTCTGCATCTCCTGACGGCAGAGGTAAGGACTAGGTCTTCTGTCCCTGGAATAGCACCTGAGCTGGCGTCATGCTCTTTTGCAGCACTGAATACAACTCATCTTTGAACAGAAGGTGCCTCATGGCTTGCTAAGGACTTTAAGGCACCACTGAAGAGCTGCAGCTGTGGGGGAGGCCATGCAGTGGGAACTACTCAGCTGTACCCTCAGGCGAAAGAACAGCAAGGGCTAAACATGCCGGCACTTTTCTAACAGAGGAAGGCAGGGGTGGAGATCAAGTCGGAAATGGCTGATTTTTCAATGAGATGAAGCCACATCCCAGGCCAGGAAATCCCCTGTATGGCCTCAAGACTCCCCTGGAAGATCTTGGTACCAAAGGGTGGGGCAGCACCCCAGTCAGCACCTATGGGGTGTCCCATCTGGACCAATCCCCTAAAATGGATCAGAGAAAACTAGACTCAAAGTGAAGCTGGGTTTGAGATCACTCACTGCCAGCTGGTTTAAGACTACTATTCCAGTGTAAACAGGCTTCAAAAAGGTTGTTTACAGTATGAGAAAAGAAGGAGCACAAAATTTACAGCTGAGTCAAACTGAGAGAGATGGGCTACCATACACACTCTGGTGAGACCATGGACAATTTGCCTAATCCCTCTGAGGCTCAATTTCCTCATATGTATAATGGAGACAGGACTGCAGTGAGGATTAAATGAGGTAATTCCTAGCACAGTCAATACCTGTTAAGTGGTCATGAATATTAAGATCATTTCTGCATTTGTAAATCGAGATCATCACGCTAGCTGGGGAGAGCTGTAGCAGGTGACATGAAACGGCATGTTCTAGGGACCTCCTGCGGGATGCTGAGGCCACAGCCTGCCCTCTGCATCCTCACTGCGCTCCCCCTTCCCCACTTCCTCTCACCTTTGTGGATCAACATGGCAGCTGAGTACTTCTGGCTTCCAGTGACCAGAAGCTCACACGACCATGATCCCTCTAAAAGCTGATACTCTTGGTTAAAGTCGCCAACTCTCCCCACCCACAGAAGCCCAGCACAGAAAGGGTACCATCCACGTGCAGAATCCTCACTCCCCAAGAGCGGGCATTGGTCAGGAGGCTGCTGCTGCTCCCACTGCCTCCTCCACTGCTGCTCCCCTGAAATTACAACACAGAGTCAGGTAGGAGCAGAGACTCCCCAAGGCCTGAATGTGAAGGGGACAGACAGAAATTGCTTCTGGGAGCCCTGAGTCATCCATGGGAGGGAGGCAGGCAGGGGAGAGAGTACAGTGCCCAGAGGGTCCATCCCACCCCCCAGGAAGACACCCTGTCCTCCATATGGCCACATCAGGAGGGAAGGACTGCTGGTATGCCTATACATTCTGCTCTGGCCACCTCATGCCAGGAAGGAACATATGCTTCTGAGAGAGCTGTTTGTTGGGAGGGCCTCTGCGAGGAAAGCTCTCAGCACACAGTAAGTACCCAACAAACACAGTGACCATCATCCTCAATGAGCAGGAAACTATGCTGGCTGCAGATCTTCCCCCTCCTCTGACTCAGTCCAGCAGCACCATCTCCCCCATCACAGCCATGTACCCCTCCTGATGTCACTAGCATCACTCTTCTCATAAGATCACTTTTACTCCTTCTGCCACTAAACTTTAACAGCCCTGAATTTTCACACAAGGAATAAAGAGCTCCTTGTAAAAGAAGTCTGGCAGGCCGGGTGCGGTGGCTCACGCCTATAATCCCAGCACTTTGGGAGGCTGAGGCGGGTGGATCACGAGGTCAAGAGATCGAGACTATCCTGGTCAACATAGTGAAACCCCATCTCTACTAAAAATACAAAAATTAGCTGGGCATGGTGGCGCGCGCCTATAGTCCCAGCTACTTGGGAGGCTGAGGCAGGAGAATTGCTTGAACCCAGGAGGCGGAGGCTGCCGTGAGCCGAGATCGCGCCATTGCCCTCCAGCTTGGGTAACAAGAGCAAAACTCCGTCTCAAAAAAAAAAAAAAAGAACTCTGGCTTCTGTACTGAGCAGCCCTGTCCTGCCACATCCCACATCCTCAAAGTTCTCTTGGTAGGCTCTGGAGTTGGAGTTGGCTCTGGCTTCAACACTTACTCCCTAGGTGACTGGCTAAATAACTTCTCTTTGAGCCCTCTACTCCCTGATGTATAAGAAGGAAATAATGACAATACTACATATCACAGAGTGTGCACTTTGTGTGGGTGCTTCAGAAGAACCTGGGAAGAGTTGAAATCCCCCCTGTGCTGGAGACCACCTGCTCTGTCCCGTCTTGCCCAGCTCACCTGGTTTCTGATGGCCTTCTGCAGCAGCTCCTTCCCTCTGCTCAGAGGCACCTGACGGTGAGAGAACAGTGAGGTATGCTGTGAGGCCACCTGTGGCACTGACAGATGTTTACACAGGAGCTGGTATGGGGTTATGACTTGGGGTTATATCCCTCGGAAAGCTGGGAGCAGGGACAACCGAGGATTGGTAGAAATGAAAGCCTAGAAAATGTTTAGGAGGTAAAGGTAAAGCCGCAAGGAAGCTTAAGTCACCCTGAAGTGGCAGCCTGAACCTGATGGAGAGAAAGGCACTCTGCATTCACTGAGGTCAAACTGTTACAAATGTCCTGAGACTTCTCTTTAAAAGTCTCTGCACCCTCCAGCAGATAACGAAAGCAAACGTTTCACTTTAGAAGATTTTTTGCTCGTAGAAGTCCCATCTGTCATCACAATGCCAACAGTGTATGTTCATGGACATTTAAATTAATTAATTAATTAATCAATCTTTTGAAACAGTCTTCTGTTGCCAGGCTGGAGTACAGTGGTGCGATCTTGGCTCACTGCAACCTCCACCTCCCAGATTCAAGCAATTCTCCCGCCTCAGTCTCCTGAGTAACTGGGACTACAGGCGTGTGCCATCACACCCAACTAATTTTTTTTTTTTGTATTTTTAGTAGAGATGGGGTTTCACAATGTTGGCCAGGCTGGTCTTGAACTCCTGACCTCAAGTGATCTACCTGTCTCAGCCTCCCAAAGTGCTGAGATTAAAGGTGTGAGCCACCATACCTGGCCAATTTCTGTATTTTTATAGAGATGGGGTTTCACCATGTTGGCCAGGATGGTCTTGATCCCTTGACCTTGTGATCCACCCACCTTGGCCTCTCAAAGTGTTGGGATTACAGGCGTAAGCCACTGTGCCTAGCCCATAGACATTTTAATATTAGCATAAGTTAAACAAAAATAAGAATGTAAGCCTAGAGGGGAAAAATCATACTGCATTCTAAATCAAAGACATAACACATATATTGTCCAAACTCTTGGCCCTTCATACCTGCAAGCAAGGAAGAAGGGAATGGCTGCCTACTCAGGGTACTCCTGCCCAAGCCCAGACCAATCCCAACACGTCTTTTCTGGTTTATAGAAGACTCTCCTCTGGTTTCTGAACCTCTGACTTTGAAGTCCCATAAAAACTGACATGCAGCATAAAAGGGTAGCATGGGGGATAGTATGTTGCTGAGGTGTTTAGATTCAGAGCTATGATAAAATCTGAATTCAAATGAGAGATTAAATTAAGCCAGATGAAACTAAAACCAGAGACTGCCTTAAAAGGCTCACCAAAGCCTACTTCCTTTGTTTACACAGCATATCTTTCTTACTCCGTGAGGTTCTTACCGAGTCAACAGGTTTCTGTGCAGGCCTGGTGTGGCTGCCTTTTGAATCAACCATGGCCGATGTTTCCACCCTGACCTCGCTGGGGCTAGGGCTAGGGCAGCCTCTGTGGCTTGTCCCACTGCTCTCCGCCTTTGCTTCTCTGCGGCTGGACACGATGTAACTTACTTCTTTGCTCAGAAAACCCTCAATTACCTGAAACCAGATCACAGAAGTGGCTGAAAACCAAAAAGCAAATGCAGAATTGTCAATATCGAGAGGCTGGAGAAGGAAATTTTGGCTGCCAGGAGTTCCAGAATCAATGTCTTTAAATAGACTAAATGCAGTTCCGTACCAAGTTCCCAAGAAAACATCATCCTGAAATATAATAGGGTTTATATATATACAATACAGGGTTTGTCTCCAGAACTGCTGTCCCCGACCCAGTGGCAGAAGGCCACAGGCTTTGAGTCTATGAGCAGTTTGAGTTTGCATGCATCAAGAACATATTGAAAGAACTGGACAGGATTAAGAGTAGCTTGGGTAAGCCATAATTTCTTTGTATAAGACACACTGGGGGCCAGGTGTGGTGGCTCATGCCTGTAATCCTAGCACTATAGGAGGCTGAGATGGGAGGATCACTTGAGGTCAGGAGTTCAACACCTGCCTGGACAACATAGCAAGATCCCGTCTCTAAAAAAAATTAAAAAAAAATTAGCTGGGTGTGGTTACGTGCACCTATAGTCCTAGTTACTTGGGAGGCTGAGGTGGGAGGGTCACTTGAGCCCAGTAGTCCAATGACACAGTGAGCTATGACTGTACCACTACACTCTAGCCTGGGGAGTGAAATCCTGTCTCTCTCTAAAAAAAAAAAGAAAAAAAAAAGTTAAAATGGCTATTTTATGATATATACACTTTACCACAATTTAAAAAAAATATTTAAAATTATGAATTGAAGGATTACATCTACCTTTTTTTTTTTTTTTTTTTTTTTGATACAAGGTCTCCCAGGCTGGAGTGCAGTGGTGTGATCTCAGCTCAGTACAGCCTCCGCCACCTGGGTTCAAGCAATTGTCCTGCCTCAGCCTCCCAAGTAGCTGGGATTCCAGGCATCATACGCTACCAAGCCCAGCTAATTTTTTTTTTTTTTGAAGATGGAGTCTTGCTCTGTTGCCCAGGCTGGAGTATAGTGGTGTGATCTCGGCTCACTGCAACCTCTGCCTCCTGGGTTTAAGCAGTTCTCTGCTTTAGCCTCCCAAGTAGCTGAGATTACAGGTGCCAGCCACCATGCTTGGCTAATTTTTGTATTTTTAGTAGAGACGGGGTTTCAACATGTTGGCCAGGCTGGTCTTGAACTCCTGACCTCGTGGTCCACCCACCTTGGCCTCCCAAAGTGCTGGGATTACAGGCATGAGCCACCACACCTGGCTTAATTTTGTATTTTTAGTAGAGATGGGGTTTCACTATGTTGGTCAGGCTGGTCTCGAACTCCTGACCTTAGGTGATCCACCCACCTCTGCCTCCCAAAGTACTGGGATTATAGGCATGAGCTACCACACCCAGCAGCTAATTTTTTAATTTTGTTTTTTGTAGAGATGCGGTCTTACTATGTTGCCCAGACTAGTCTTAAAAACTCTTGGACTCAAGCAATCCTCCCACCTCAGCCTCCCAAAATCACAGGTGTGAGACACTACAACCAGCCAATAAGTTTCTTTTTTTTTTTTCTTTTGAGACAGGGTCATGCTATGTCACCCATGCTGGAGTTCAGTGGCACAATCTTGGCTTACTGCAACCTCCACCTCCCAGGGCTCAAATGATTCTCATGTCTCAGCCTACTGAGGAGCCAGGACTATAGGCATGTGCACTGTACCTGGCTAACTTTTGTATTTTTAGTAGAGATGGGGTTTTGCCATGTTGGCCAGGGTGATCTAAACTCCTGGGCTCAAGTGATCCACCCGCCTCAGCCTCCCAAAGAGCTGGGATTACAAGTGTGATCCACTGCACCCAGCCTTTTTTTGAGACAAGGTCTCACTCTGTAGCCCAGGCTGGAGTGCAGTGGTGCATGATCTTGACTTCAGCTTACTGTAGCCTCTGCCTCTTGGGATCAAGTGATCCTCCTACCTCAGCCTCCCAACTACAGTCATGCACCACCACACCACTTAATTTTTTGTACGTTTTGTAGAGACGGGCTCTCGCCATGTTGCCAGGCTGATCTTGAACTCCTGGACTCAAGTGATCGATCCTCCTGAGCCTCCCAAAGTGCTGTGATTATAGGCATGAGCCACTGTGCCCAGCCTGTTTCTAATTAGGAAAAAGATTTGTTTTTATTTTTAAAATGTTATTTATTTATTTATTTATTTATTTATTATCATTATTTTTTTTGAGACGGAGTCTTGCTCTGTCTCCCAGGCTGGAGTGCAGTAGAGCAATCTCTGCTCACTGCAACCTCCACCTCCCAGGTTCAGGTGATCCTCCTACCTCAGCCTCCTGAGCAGCTGGAACTCTAGACCCACCTAATTTTTGTATTTTTAGTAGAGACAGGGTTTTGCCATTTAGGCCAAGGTGGTCTCCAACTCCCAACCTCAAGTAATCCAGCTGCCTTGGCCTCCCAACGTGCTGGAATTACAGGTGTGAGCCACTCCGCCTGGCCAGAAAAATGGTTTATATTTAAAATTGCTTTAGGAAATGTAGTGAGACCATTGAAAATACCCAGAAACTGCCAGGTGCCGTGGCTCACATATGTAATCCCAGCACTTTGGGAGGCTGACGCGGGTAGACCATGAGGTCAGGAGTTCAAGATCAGCCTGGCCAACATGGTGAAACCCCATCTCTACTAAAAATACAAAAATTATCCAGGCGTGGTGGTGTGAGCCTGTGCTCCCAGCTACTTGGGAGGCTGAGGCAGGGGAACTGCTTGAACCTGGGAGGTAGAGGTTGCAGTGAGCCAAGATTGTGCCACTGCACTCCAGCCTGGGTGACAGAGCAAGACTCCATCTTGGGGAAAAAAAAAAAGAACATCTAGAAAAAAAAAAAAAGAAAAAGAAAAGAAAATACCTAGAAACCACAGATATAATCCCTATCCAACTCCTGCTCTACAACCTGCAGCTGCTATATTTTTAGTAGAGATGAGGTTTCACCAAGTTGGCCAGGCTGATCTTGAACTCCTGACCTCGTGGTCCACCCGCCTCAGCCTCCCAAAGTGCTGGGATTACCTACCCCGCCCAGCTGCTGAATGGCCCCTGTCAAAAACTGGAGATTCTTGCCAGCAGGCAGATCCAAGTAAAAGGACTTTCCGGAAAAGGGATGCCTCCTGGTACCTGGTGAGTTCTTCTGGCATTTTCCCAGATACCTGGAAACTCCTAGCTGAGCCCCTAGAAAACAACAAAGAAGAACAAAGTAAGAGACTTGAAAAGGGAGTCCTGAGGCCAGGTAGCCTTCGCTGACAGCTGTCTGTGTGCTATGATACCGCAGACTAGGTCCTGGGCACACACTGACAGCTGCGAAGTCAGTGCCCTTACCCTCATGAAGCTCAGATGTAAAGAAACTGGAACCTCCAAACAAGAAAATAAGCAAAAAAAGGACTGCTGACTTCTTCACTTCTTCCTTAGAATATAAATCTAGGGAAGCCACTTAAGTAAAAAGGAATTAGATCCCCAAACCAGACATTGGGGAGCTGTGGTGAATAGCAAGCTAGGGAAAAGAGGGCCCAGATTCATAGGCGGGCGCCAGGCAGGAGGATGCTTTCTAGCTGTGCTGAGTGAGTCACCGCCTGCCCTGTTGCCAGTGCCAAGTAAGCAGCCCAGTCCTAACCAAAGGCAGCAGGGTAACATCAGGGCAGTGTTGCTGCCTAGCTTAGGGCGGATATGCATGTGTATTCAAGACAGGTAAGAGGGCAAGGGGACAGTGAACTTGTTGGCCCCTGAACAGGCCTACTTCCAGGCCTACTTCCTGACTTCTCCATTTGGTAACTTAGGTAATTATAACTCAAAAAGACAGCTCTTGAAAAAGAACAGGTCAAAGGGTGTGTGTGTGTGTGTCGGAGGTAACAGAATGCTGGTGCAAACAGACAGTGAATGAGCCCATATTCCAGGGACTCTGCACCATAGTGGGGTCGTTTCCTTTCCGTGCAGCCTCCAATCCCTAAACTCAATGGAGTGACACACGACAGGCTGTAAGCCTTCTTCCTTCTAGGAGCACGTTACCAATCAGAGTGAGAAAAGTGTTCTAAAATTGATTGTGGTAATGGTTGCACAATTCTGTGAACACACTAAAAGCCACTGAATTGTGCACTTTATATGAGTGAATTGTGTGGCGTGTGAACTATAACTCAATAAAGCTATTAAGAAAAAGAAAAGTTATTTATTTTGAGACAGAGTCTCACTCTGTTGCCCAGGCTGGAGTGCAGTGGTATGATCTTGGCTCACTGAAACCTCTGCCTCCTGGGTTCAAGTGATTTTCCTGTCTCAGCCCTGAGTATCTGGGATTGCAGGTGCCCGCCACCACACCCAGCTAATTTTTTTTGTATTTTTAGTAGAGATGCAGTTTCGTCACATTGGCCAGGCTGGTCTTGACTCCTAACCTCAAATGATCCGCCCGCCTCGGCCTCCCAAAGTGCTGGGATTACAGGTGTGAGCCACCACACCCCGCCTGGATTTTTCTAATTGTACTATTATTACATAGATGTTAATATTTGGGGAAGCTGGGTAAAGAGTATACAGGAAGCTTTGAGTATTTCTGAAATTTTTTTATAAGTGTGAAATCATTTTAAGATTAAAAACGAAAAGATCTATCCACATCAATAGATGAGCTGCATATAACATAGTGTGAGCTGGTAAATTAGGTTGAGTAACTCTTCCACAAGGTATCACAAAGAGATACATAAATGGACATCAGAGAATTTAAGAAATGCAAAGGATAGGGATAGAAGTATCAACAACACCAGAAGAGTCGCAAAGGGGAAAAAACAATGGAGAGAAGAAAATATTGGAAGAAATAATGATCCAGACTTCTGAATAAATGTGGAAGATGAATGTGAGACTTCTATTCTCTCTCCAAATCTCACTAATGTGACAGAAAAAGAATAAAAATAGATAAGGATACTGGCAAGAAGATGACAACGGGCAAGAGATGCTATAAAATTTTGGAAGCTGGAAATTAGATGGGTGAGTGAAAAACAGACAGGAGATGAGAGGAGGCTAAATCCTAAGCCAACAAGAACAAGCTGATTAGAGCTGAAAGCCCCAATCAGAGGGACCATATATTTCTTTTATTTTTTTTTTATAATATTTTTTTCTTTTCTGGGTACTCCTCCCGAACAGAGGGACCATATAGAGCAGAATGCTAGAATGAAACAGTAGGCTAAAAAAAGATAATTTAAGAGCATGTAAAAGGAAGAGATTCTCAGAACCCTCTCCTACCCCAGCAGAAGACTATAGCAGTGCTTCTTAACTGGGGGAGATTTTGCCCCCCAGGGGATACTTGGCAACCTCTGGAAATGTTTTTGGTTGTCACAACAGGGAAGTGGGTGTGCTCCTGGCATCTAGTGGGTGGAGGCCAGGGATGCCACTTAATATCTTACAAAGCACAGGACAACCTCAAAAAACAAAGAATTACTTGGCCAAAATGTCAACAGTCTTAAAGCTGAAAAAATCCCTGGACTAGTGGAACACTGGGCACAGGTAAAAGCAAAGATAAAGCTCCAGCGCAAACATAGAGGATGAAAAGAATGTCTATATACTGAAGAGTAAGACCTACAGGTCTCTTGCCCCCGTGTTGACAATGATGCTTATACTTACCTGACAGAGGTTTGGAGGACTCTTCTCTAGGGAATTGACTGGCCCAATTGACAACTGATGTCCCTCCCCTGCAAAACTGCCAGGTCCCAGTTTACAATGAAGTCTATCAGTTGACAACCCCTTCTCCTCACTCTTCAATATAAATAGGTAAACAAAGATCATCAGACATTTAAAGAAAGTTTCTAATAAGAAATTAGGGCTGGGCACAGTGGCTCATGCCTGTAATCCCAGTACTCTGGGAGGCTGAGGCGGGCAGATCCTGAGAGTTCAAGAGCAGCCTGGCCAACATGGTGAAACCCCATCTCTACCAAAAATATAAACAATTAGCCAGGTGTGGTGGTGTGTGCCTGTGGTCCTAGCTACTCAGGAAGCTGAGGCAAGAGAATTGCTTGCCCGGGAGGGGGAGGTTGCAGTGGGCTGAAATCGCACCTCTGCACTCCAGCCTGGGAGACAGAACAAGACTCCGTCTCAAAAAAAAAAAAAAAAAAAAAAAAAATAGGCTAACAAACAGAAAAAAGAGGAAACAGAGACAATGTAGGAAGCAGAAGAAAACTAAAAAGAAACAAAAACAGTACAATTAATATTCAGGGAGAGGAAAGGGAATACATTATATGCATTAAACACAACGAGACATTGTAAGAAAATACAAAGAAAATAAAACCTCTTGGAAATTTATGTTATACAAATTAAAAATTCAATGAAAATTGGAGATTAAGTTTTGGAAATTTTCTAGACAACAGAATATAAGACAAATAGATGGAAAATGGGAGAGAAAAACAAGAAAATTGGCTGGGCGTGGTGGCTCAGGCCTGTAATCCCAGCACTTTGGGAGGCCGTGGTGGGTGGATCACCTAAGGTCAGGTATTTGACCAGCCTTGCCAACATGGTGAAACCCTATCTCTACTAAAAATACAAAAATTGCCAGCATGGTGGTGGGCACCTGTAATCCCAGCTACTCAGTAGGCTGAGGCTGGAGAATAGCTTGAACCTGGGAGGCGGAGGTTGCACTGAGCCCAGATCGCACCACTTCATTCCAGAACCTGGGCAGCAAGAGCAAAACTCTGTCTCAAAAAACAAAAACAAAAAACAAGAAAATCAAAGGAAGAATCTATGAGATCCAATATCCAAACAATAAAAGTTCCAGAAACAAAAAAGAGAAAATAGAAGGGACAAATATTATAGAAATAGTGCTAAAAATTTCCCCGAACTAAAGAAAATGATGTTCCAGATTGAAAGCTTCCACCAAGTACCTGCTCCATGAATGAAAAAAGTCCTACATCAAGGTACCTTGTCATGGAATTTCAGAATACTGAAGAAAAAGACAGGATTTGATTTATATTGCAGGCAATACTGGAGACTAGCTAATCTAAAAGCCTTCCTATAGGAGCCTCTCTGAACCTATTGTGGTTTGGGGGCTGCCCATTAAAAAAATAAATAAATAGGCTGGGCATGGTGGCTTACATCTGTAATCCCAGCACTTTGGGAGGTCAAGGTGGGAGGATCACTTGAGCTCAGGACTTCAAGACAAGTCTGGGCAACACAATGAGACTCCATCTCTATCAAAAAATCAAAATTTAATAATTTTGGACAATAACAGCAATAAAAATAGCAAATACATATCACTTGCTATGTACAATATATTCTCAACAGATCTATAAAGAAGATAAAATTATACCTGTTTTACAGATAAGGAAACTGAGGCACAGAGAAATCTTGTATGCCTAAGATCATACTGTTAGTAAGGGGTAGAGCTGGAATGAAGGATATCTCTCATTACTCATTTAGTGAAAGTTAAAAACAAATACAAAAAACACACAGAGAATGTTACCACATTGGCATATATATGGATAAATATAAAGTCTTGTCTAAATTTATACAGAATTTCAGGAAAGCCAAATATTGCTGTGGGGCTCCCCAAACTTATACTTCATTTTTAAAATTAGTATTTATTTCAATAGTTTTTTGGGGTACAGGTAGTTTTTGGTTACATGGATGAGTTCTACAGCGAATTTTGAGATTTTAGTGCACCTGTCACCCAAGCAATGTACACTGTATCCAATAGGTAGTCTTTTATCCCTCACCCCCTCTTGGCCTCCCCCATCACCGAGTCCCCAAAGTCCACTGTATCACTCTGTATGTCTTTGCATCCTTATAGCTTAGCTCCCACTTACAAGTGAGAACCAAATGGAATTTGGTTTTCCATTCCTGAGTTACTTCACCTACAGTAACGGCTTCCAGCTCCATCCAAGTTGCTGCAAAAGACATTGTTTCATTCCTTTCTATGGCTGAGTAGTATTCCATGGTATAAAAAAATATAGAATTTAAAATACAGGGATCCAGCACAGGAAAGAGGCAACAAGGATTCCACAGAATGATGAGGGGAGATTGGAAGATGAAATCAGTGCAACAGGCTAGTACATAGCCAGCCCAGACTGGACTACTGAAACGGTATGTCTCCAAGACAAACTGACAGATCCTCTGATGAACTTGAAAGTACTGAGAGAAGGCACATACTCTGGTGAAGAATTTGGATATGAATTAATGATCCATACATAAACAACAAAGAAAATTTCCTAGTTTATTATATAGCTCAGTGGTGAATAATGTTTCATTGCAACCTCCCCCTCCCCGGTTCAAGTGATTCTCTAGCCTCAGCCTCCCCAGTAGCTGGGATTACAGGCACCTGCCACCATGCCCAGCTAATTTTTTATTTTTAGTAGAGACGGGGTTTCACCATGTTGGCCAGGATGGTCTTGATCGCTTGACCTTGTGATCCACCCGCCTCAGCCTCCCAAAGTGCTCGGATTATAGGCGTGAGCCACCGTGCCTGGCCTTTTCATTTTGTGTTTTGTTTTTTTGAGAGGGAGTCTTGCTCTGTCGCCTAAGCTGGAGTACAGTGGCATGATCTCAGCTCACTGCAACCTCTGCCTCCTGGGTTCAAGTGATTCTCCTGCCTCAGATTACAGGTGAGTGTTACCACACCCTATTGATTTTTGTATTTTTAGTAGAGATGGGGTTTCACCATGTTGGCCAGGCTGGTCTCAAACTTCTGACCTCAGGTGATCCACCCAAATCAGCCTCCCAAAGTCCTGGATTATAGGTGTGAGCCACTGCACCTGGCTGAATAATGTTTACGTAATGAAAATAATGTCAATACAAATGACTAAACCAAAATTACTACATATATACTGGGGGAATAAGAGGAAAGGAAGGAAATGTATGTGTGTTTGTGTCTGGTGCTGAGAAGTGGTGGGATAGAAAAAAAATCTTTATCTTTCATAGGAGATAGTCAATAGATATAATTCAAATTTGGCTGGGTGTGGTGGCTCACGCCTGTAATCCCAGCGCTTTGGGAGGCGGAGGTAGGCGGATCACTTGAATCCAGGAGTTCAAGACCAGACTGGGCAACATAGTGAGACCCATCTCTATTAAAAAAAAAAGAAGATACAATTCAAAATTGAAAACAATTAAAATGGTATGACCATATTATTATGGAAATAAGGTGGTAACTTCTAGAAGAAATAGTTAAAAGCTGTAAATGGTTGATTCTTAGGAAGTGGGAATCAGATGGCCTGAAAGGGGAGCAACTCTCATGCCTCCTGTTTTTTTTGTGATAAACTTTGGTCTTTATTTATTTATTTATTTATTTTTTTGAGAGAGTTTCATTCTTGTTGCCCAGGCTAGAGTGTAATGGCGTGGTCTCAGCTCACTGCAACCTCCGCCTCACCAGTTCAAGAGATTCTCCTGCTTCAGCCTCCTAAGGAGCCGGGATTACAGGACTGCCACCATGCCCAGCTAATTTCTTTTTGTATTTTTAGTAGAGACAGGGTTTCATCATGTTGACCAGGCTGCTCTCGAACTCCTGATCTCAGGCGATCCGCCTGCCTTGACCTCCCAAAGTGCTGGAATTACAGGTGTGAGGCACAGCAACTGGCCTGCCTTTTAAACCTTTTAAACTACGTTAAGAATCAAATAGGAAGCCAAGTGTGGAGATATACACCTATAGTCATAGCTTGGGAGGCTGAGGCAGGAGAACTGCTTGCACCCAAGACTTTGAGGCTGCAGTGAGCTATGACTGGGCCACTGCACTCTAGCCTAGGTAATAGAGCAAGTTCTTGTCTCTAAAATAAAATAATTAAAAAAAAATTTTAAAGCATCAAACTGCAGGCTGGGTTCAGTGGCTCATGCCTGTAATACCACCACTTTGGGAGGCTGACGTGGGTGAATCACGAGGTCAGGAGTTCGAGACCAGCCTGACCAACATGGTGAAACCTGTCTCTACTAAAAAGCAAAAATTTAGCAAGGCCTGGTGGCACACGCCTGTAGTCCCAGCTACTCAGGAGGCTGAGGTTGAATGCAGGAGGCGGAGGTTGCAGTCAGTTGAGATTGCGCCACTACACTCTAGTCTGGGTGACAGAGTGAGACTCCATCTCAAAAAAAAAAAAAAAATCAAACTGGAATAAAAATGAAAATAAAAACCCTCTAAAATCCATACGTAATCAACTTAGAGTAAATTTTAAGAATATAAAAAAGTATAATCTAAAATATTGGGCCGGGTAGTGGCTCACATCTCTAATCCCAATACTTTGGTAAGCCATGGAAGGTGGATCACTTGAACCCAGGAGTTGAAGACCAGCCTGGGAAACATGGCAAAACCTCATCTGTACAAAAAATATACAAAAAAAAAAAAAAATTAGTTAGGTGTGGTGGTGAGCCCGGGGAGGCTGAAGCTGCAGCAAGCCATGATTGCTCCACTGCACTCCAACCTGGGTGACAGATCAAGACACTGTCTCAAAATAAATAAAATAAAATATTCTCTTTTGAAACACTCTTGAGGAAAGTTCTCCAGAGAAACAGAAGCAAAAAAAAGTAACTAGAGATGAGAAGAATAAATAACCTAGTAAATGAAGTATATTACTGTTTAAAAGGCAACAAGCCAATGGCATATCTGTTGACAATCTAAAACTAGATGGTATTAACTAAGGGGGCAGTACGGAAGCAAGTGCCATGTGCTAAAATACTTACCTAATTAGGTAGCAGTGTTTAACTTAGGGATTTTATTGTAATCAACTATGAATGTAATAATTTATAAATTTAGTAAGTTACTCTATCTTGACTCCACATCTGTCTGCTAATCTTGTTCATAATATGATTCTTACTTGACCTTTACCATGAATCCCAAAACGGTCTATGATACTGAGTACACACACACACACACACAAACTATTAAGTGGGTCAGGTGGAGTGGCTCGTACTTGTAATTCCAGCACTTTGGGAGGCCTAGGCAGGAGGACTGCTTGAGGCCAGGAGTTCAAGATCAGCTTGGCTAACACAGTGAGACCTCGAATCAATAAATAAAATGAATAAAAATACCAAGTGGGCTGGGCGTGGTGGCTCACGCCTGTAATCCCAGAACTTTGGGAGGCTGAGGCGGGTGGATCACAAGGTCAAGAAATTGAGACCATCCTGGCCAACATGGTGAGACCCTGTCTCTACTAAAAATAAAAAATCAGCTGGACGTGGTGGCACACACCTGTAGTCCCAGCTACTCGGGAGGCTGAGGCAGGAGAATAGCTTAAACTAGGACCTGGCAGGTGGAGGTTGCAGTGAGCCGAGATCAAGCTCAAAAAAAAAAAAAAAAAAAAAAACCCGAAAAACAAAACAAAACAAAAAACACTGAATGATCAGAAAACTGCTTCAGAGTGAACATTTCTCGATCTTTTCCAAGAGACCCTAGGGCAATGTCCCTAGTTCTGACCTGTTACCCACCTAGGTCCGGGGCCCGGAGCCTACTCTCAGCCATGGAACTCTCCAGCTCGAGGCAATCGTCTCCTGAGAAAGGACATAACAGCAGCTCAACCATCTTCACCAACCCTTTGACCTTCCATCCCTCCCGCCCACTACCGTCTCCCAAGACGCGCACAGAAACGCGACTCCCGGGACCAGCAAGACTCAAGTCCATTCCGACCTACATCCCGCACCTCCTGCCAGGCTCTTGTCCCTCATGCCCTCCGCCTCCTTTCACACTCCGCTCTGTCAACGGCCGTGACCTCTCGGCCACAATCTCCATACCTCCCTCCAGGCTGTTGTCCCCTACGTTCCTCTGCCACCTTCACTTCTCGGTCCCCTCAACTCCTATGGCTCTTTCCCAACCCCTATACTCTCCTGAGCTTCTGCATCTACCCGCTGCTCAATTCCTAAGACCCCGCCCCGACCCCGCACCTCGCCTCAACTGTTAACGACCCCTTCGCCTTTCTTTCTCCCCCTACCGGCATCCGTACCCTTTCCCGGCTCGCTCAGCAAATGCCTGCTCCTTCTCGGCTCCCGTACTCCTTCCTCAAAGGCCTCCGTATTACATTCGAGAGCTCCATGAGCTCTTCCCGACTCCGGAGTCCCGGTTACACCTGTGCAACTACAACATCATTCTCTTGGCGTCTTCGGCCGCGGCTCCGGTTTAAATTTCCTGCTGGCTCCGCCCCTAAAACTAGGCAGCAGCTTAGAGATCTGCCCTACGGTGTCCTTGGAAGGACAATATTAGTACCGCGATTCCTCTTTTCGTTCACCCAACCACTACGTTTTCTCCAACTGTCTCTTCATTTCTCGGCTCTTCAAACGGCTTTGCCCCTTAATGGCCCTCAAGTTGAGGACTAATGGCCAATTTTCTGTCTTCTTTTTTTTTTGAGACACAGTCTAGTTTTTATCGCCCGGGCTGGAGTGAGTGGTGCGATCTTGGCTCATTGCAACGTCCGCCTACCCAGTTCGAGCGATTTTCCTGCCTCAGCCTCCTGAGTAGCTGGGCCTACAGGTGCCCGCCACCACGCCCGGCTAATTTTTGTATTTTTAGTTGAGACGGGGTTTCACCGTATTGGCCAGTATGGTCTTGATCTCCTGACATGGTGATCCGTCCTCCCCGGCCTCCCATAGTGCTGGGATTACAGGTGTGAACCACCGCAACCGGCCTAGTGGTCGCTTTTTAGTAATTCTTCACACTGAGCTGAATTGAAATTCCTAGGAGTTTGAATACCAAATAACAAAATAAGCCTAACACTTGCAGAGTATTTGCAGTTTACATAAAGATTTCACTTACACTTCATATTCACATCTTTGTCCCCTCCCATTCATCAATTATTACCTGCCCAATAAAACTTCTCAAAAGACGTATCTTTATCTCTCACTTCCCATCTTTTCTTCAGCCCATCTAATTAGACTTTGAGCTAATTAGAGATCAAATTTGATCTAATTAGAGATCATTCAGTAGAGAGCTCGGGAACCTCTCCACTAAAACTGTACTCATGCAGGTCAACTGTGACTTCCACAGTCCCAAATACTGTCCTCATTATATCCAATTTATAGAAGGTGGACTATTTCTTCTTTGAAATACTTTCTTCTCTTTGCTTCCATGACTCAGCACTCTACCAATTTTTGCCCTACCTCTATGGTTCCTCCTCAGTCCCCTTTGTTGGATCTGAAGCCACTGTTCACCTATATACGTTGGAGTATGCCAAGCTTTACCCCTTATCCCTCTCCCTTATTTCCCTAGGAGCATCCAGCTCCATGGCTTTGCAATTCAGCTCTGTGCCATGCCTTCAGAATTTCTGTAGCTCTGACCTGTCCGATCTCCAGATTCACATATTCAAGTGCCTACTGAGTATTTCAATTTGGATGTCTAATAGATACCTCAGGCTTAACACTTTCAAAACAGAACATTTGTTTCTGTTTCACTGCCCCCGCCAAAAAGCAATTGTTCTGCCCCCAGTCTTCCCCTAGTAAAATGTTACTGTTACTCAGATGTCACCATCATTCACCCAGTTGCTCAAACCAAAAACCTAGAAGTTATCTTTTAGTACTTTCCCTTATGCCCATCCCCACTCCAAGAACAAATCCTACTAACTCTGCCTCCAAAGTATATCTGGAATCAGACCACCACTACCCTAGTTCAATCAGTATCATTCTTGCCTAAAGTACTGCAGTCAATTCTTCACTTCTACTCTTGAGTAGCTTCCTATCTCCCCTCAATATAATCCATTCTCCATTCAGCAATCAGAGCGATATTTTTAACTTTTATTTATTTATTTACTTTTTTGAGAGGGAGTCTCGCTCTGTCACCCAGGCTGGAGTGCAGTGGCGCAATCTCGGCTCACTGCAACTGCTACCTTTCTATTTTCACTCTTATTTTCTTACAAATTTTCAGTGGAATATGCAGAAGCAGAAATGATAATCCAATTTCTTTGTTTTGGTTTGGTTTTTATTGTTGTTGTTTTGGTGTTATTTTATTTTTTTTGAGATGGAGTCTTGCTCTGCTGTCCAGGCTGGAGTACAGTGGCGCAATCTCGGCTCACTGCTACCTTAATCTCCTGGGTTCAAGCCATTCTCCTGCCTTAGCCTCCTGAGTAGCTGGGATTACAGGTGAGTGTCACCATGCCCAGCTAATTTTTGTATTTTTAGTAGAGATGGGGTTTCACCATGTTGGTCAGGCTGGTCTTGAACTGCTGATCTCAGGTGATCTGCCTGCCTCAGCCTCCCAACATACTGGGATTACAGGCGTGAACCACCGCACCCGGCCTGGTGTTTTTATTTTTGAGACAGAGTCTCACTCTGTCTGTGGCCCAGGCTGGAGTGCAGTGACACGATCACAGTTCACTGCAGCTTTGACCTGGGGCTCAAGAGATCTTCTGTCCTCCCAATCTGGGAGGAGTAACTAGAACTACATGTGTGTGCCACCACTTCCAGCTAATTTTGTAAAAAAATTGTGTAGAGATGGGGGTCTCACTATGTAGCCCAGGCTGTCTTGAACTCCTAGGCTCAAGCGATCTTCTCAACTTGGCCTCCTGAAATGCTGGGATTACAGGCATGAGCCACTGTACCCATCCCTATAAATGTAAATTTAGTCTGGGTGTAGAAGCACATATTTGTAGTCAGCTGCTTGAGGGAGTGAGGTGGGAGGATTACTTGAGCCCAGGAGTTTGAGGCCAGCCTGTGACAAATAGCAAAACCCCATCTCTAAAATAAAATACACACACACACACACACACACACACACACACACACAGAGCAAGAGAGAGAGAGAGAGAGAGAGAGAGAGAGAGATGTGAAAATACCCACATTGTAATAGCCAGTCTCCAAGATGGCCTACAATGATCCTTGCCTCCTGGTAGTCACATTCACATTAAATAGGGCCACGTAACTAATAGAATATTGAGGAAATGATAATGTGTGACTTTTGAGGCTGTTTTTTGGATCACCTGCTCTGGGGGAAGCCAGCAATCATTACGTGAGGACACTTAAATATGCTTGTGGAGAGGCTCACATGAAGAGGAATTGAACTTTCCAACCAGCAGCCTGCACCAATTTGCACTCAAGGGATGGTGGCATCCTGCAAGCCGATCTTTCAACCCTAGTCAAGCCTTCAGATGACTGCAACTCACAAGAGAATCCATGCCGGAAAATCCTAGACAAACTGCTCCCTAGTTCCAGACCCACAAAAACAAGAGAGAATAAATTATTAGTGTTGTTTAAAGTCACTAAATTTTGGGCCAGGCATGGTGGCTCACGCCTGTGATCCCAGCACTTTGGGAGGCTGAAGCAGGAGGATCACTTGAGGTCAGAAGTTCAAGACCAGCCTGGCCAACATGGTGAAACCCCATCTCTACTGAAAATACAAAAAAAAAAAAAAATTAGCTGGGTTTGGTGGCACCTGCCTATAATCCCAGCTACTTGGGAGGCTAAGGCAGGAGAATCACTCAAAGCTGGGAGGTGGAGATTGCAGTGAAACGGGATTGTGCCATTGCATTCCTGCCTGGGCGACACCTGGGTGACTGAACAAGACTCTATCTCAAAAATAAACGAACAAACCATTTTCCACTTAACAGATGGACAAAGATCAATTTTATTGATAGTGCCAAATTGCCTTACATCGGAGTTGTACCAGATTCCTATCTGAGGCTATTTGGCACTAGCGAGCAAAATTACAAATGTACACATCTTTCCACCTGGCAGTCCCACTTCTAGGAGTTATTCTACAGACGTACTCACATGTGTGACAGAATTTGTATAATAAAGGTATCTGCCACAGCATTGTTTGCAATACCAAAAGATCAAAAGCAACCAAAATATTGATTAATAACAGGCAGTAGATTAAATAAATTATGGTGTAGTCACACTGTGCAACACTACGCAACCCTAAAAAATGAAAATACTGTAAAATATAAATGTGTTTAGGGAGTCCTAGTTAGAGCAATCAGCAAGAAAAGAGAAAGCTGAATATCTCTCTTTACTGATTATATGATTCTATACCTAGAAAACCCTGAAGACTCCTCCAAAAGTCTCCTAGACCAATAAATGACTTTAATAAAATTTTAGGATTGAAAAAAATCAACACACAAAAATCAGTAGCATTTCTATGCACCAATAATGTTCAAGCTGAGAGCCAAATCAAGAATGTGGTCCCATGTACACACAGGGCCAGGCAGTGGCTCATGCCTGTAATCCCAGCACTTTGGGAGGCTAAGGCAGGTGGATCACTTGAGGCCAGGAGTTCAAGACCAGCCTAGACAACATAGTGAAACCCCGTCTCCACTAAACAAACAAAAATTAGCCTGGCATGGTGGTGCATTCCTGTAATCCCAGCTACTTAGGTGGCTGAGGCACGAGGATCACTTGAACCCAGGAGGCGAAAGTTGCAGTGAGTCGAGATCACACCACTGCATTCCAGCCTGGGTGACAAAGTGACACTCTGTCTCAAAAAAAAAAAAAAAAAGCCACACACACAAAACAAAACCCAGGAATACATCATCTAATGAAGGGGGTGAAAGATATCTACAGGAACTATAAAACACTGCTGCTGAAAGAAATAATAAAAAAACACAAACGAATAGAAAAACATTCCATGATCATGAATTGGAAGAATCAAATGTCCATACTGCCCAAAGCAATCTACAGATTCAGTGCTATTCCTATCAAATTACCAATGTCATTTTACACAGAATCAGAAAAAAACTATACTAAAATTCATACAGAACAAAAAAAAAAAAAAAAAGAGAGAGAGAGTTTGAATAGCCAAAGCAATCCTAAGCAAAAAGAACAAAGCCAGAAGCATCGCATTACCCTGACTTCAAACTAAACAAGGCTACAGTAACCAAAACAACATGGTAGTGGCACAGAAATAGACACATAGACCAATGGAACAGAATAGAGAATCCCAAAATAAAGCTGTACACCTACAAGCAATGGGGAAAGGACTCCCTGTTCAATAAACGGTACTGGGAAAACTGGTTAACCATATACAGAAGAATGAAACTGAACCCCTACCTCTCACAAGATACAAAATTAACTCAAGATGGATTAAAGACTTAAATGTAAGACGTCAAAGAAAAAATTCTGGAATAAAACCTAAGAAATACTCTCTGGATATCAGCTTAAGTCCTCAAAAGCAATTACAAAAAAACAAAAATTGACGACTGGGACCTAATTAAAGTAAGGAGCCTCTGCACAGCAAAAGAAACTATCAGTGGAGTAAACAACCTACAGAATGGGAGAAAATATTTGCAAACTATGCATCCGACAAAGGACTAATATCCGGAATCCATAAGGAACTTAAATAAATCAATGACAATAACAACAACAAAACAATTAAAAAGTGGGCAAAGGCCGGCTGCAATAGCTCATGCCTGTAATCCTAGCACTTTGGGAGGCCAAGGTGGGAGGCTTACTTGAGCTCAGGAGTTCAAGATCAGCCTGGGCAAAATAGGAAGGCCCCATCTATACAAAAATGTTTAAAAATTAGCTAGGCATGGTGGCATATGCCTGTGGCCCTGGCCACTTGGGAGGCTGAGGTAGGAGGATCACTTGGGCCGGAAGGTTGAGTCTGCAGTGAACCAAGATCATGCCACTGCACTCCAGCCTGAGCAACAGAGCAAGAAGACCTTGTCTCAAAAAAAAAAAAAAAAAAAAAAGAAAAAGAAAAAGAAAAACATAGGCAAAGAAAATGAACAGACTTTTCTTAAAAGAAGACATACAAGTGGCCAGCAAACATGAAAAACTGCCTAACAGCATTGATCATCAGAGAAATGTAAATGAAAACCACAGTGAGATACCATCTCATACAAGTCAGAATGGCTACTATTAAAAAGCCAAAAGATTATAAATGTTGGCCAGGTTGTGGAGAAAAGGTAATGCTTAGATACCGTTGGTGAGAATATGAATTAGTTTAGCCCCTGTGGAAAGCAGTGTGGAGATTTCTCAAAGAACTAAAAATAGAACTATCATGTGATCCAGCAATCCCATTACTTGGTATATACTCATTCTACCAGAAAGACACCTGTGCTATGTTTATTACAGCACTATTCACAGTAGCAAAGACATGGAAACAACCTAGGTGCCCATGAATGGTGGATTGGATCAAGTAAATGTGGTACATATACACCATGGGATACTATGCAGCCATAAAAAATAATGAAATCATGTCTTTTGCAGCAATTTGAATGCAGCCAGAGGCCATTCTCCTAAGCCAATTAGCACAGAAACAGAAAACCAAATATTGCATGCTCTCACTTTTAAGTGGGAGCTAAACCCTGGATACACATGGACATAAAGATGAGAACAATAGACACAGGGGACTCCAAAAAGAGAGAAGGCTGGAGAGGGGAAAGTGGGTATTATGTTCACTGTCTGGGTGATGGGATCACTAGAAGCCCAGGCCAGGTGTGGTGGCTGATGCCTGTAATCCCAGCACTGGGGAGACAAAGGCAAGAGGATCACTCGAGCCCAGGGGTTTGAGACTAGCCTGGGCAATGTAGGGAGAACCCTTCTCTACAAAAAATAAAATAAAAAATTAGCCAAGCATTAGGTGTGCACCTGTGGTCCCAGCTATTGGAAAAGCTGAGGTGAGAGGGTTGCTTGAGCCCAGGAGGTTGAGGCTGCAGTGAGCTGTGATTGCCCCACTGCAGTCCAGCCTGGGCCACAGAGGGAGACTCTGACACACACACACACACACACACACACACACACACACACACACACCCAAACTGCAACATCACACCATATATGTACCCTTGTAACAAACTTGCACATGTACTCCCAAATCTAAAATTTAAATTTAGGCCAGGTGTGGTAGCTCATGCCTGTAATCCCAGCAATTTGGGAGGCTGAGGCAGGCAGACTGCTTGAGCCAAGGAGTTCGAGATCAACCCAGGCAAGGTGGTGAAACCCCTTTTCTATACAAATGCAAAAACTAACCAGGTGTAGTGGTGTGTGCTTGTAATCCCAGCTACTCCAGCCTGGGTGACAGAGTGAGAAGCTGCCTAAAAATAATAATAAAATTTAAATTAAAAACATCGCATTTAACTTCCATGTTAGACTGAGAGCCTCAAATTGAATAAAAAAGAAGTCCAGCTATATGTTTACCTAAGAAATACCTATAAAATAATGATACAGAAAAGTTGACCAAAAAGGAATGCAGATATATTTATTTCACTAATACACATGGAGTGCTTATTAGATGTTTAGTGCACTTTAAAAATAGTTTAATCTTTATAACAACCCTATGAGTAGGCAGTAACTATCCCCATTTTATAGAAAAGAAAACTGAGATTATAACTTGCCTGAGATCACACAACCAGAAAGTGTTAGACTGGGATTTGAACCCAAGCAGCCTGACTTCAGATTCCATGTTTTTAACATTGCTGTCTACTGCTTCTTAATTTAGCTGGCAAAATGAAGAAGAAAACTAATATAGTAATATTAAAATCTGACACAACAGACTTTATTATTGTTATTATTTTGAGAAAGAGTCTTGTTCTGTTGCCAGGCTGGAGTGCATTGAATGGCATGATCTCAACTCACTGCAACTTTCACCTCCTGGGTTCAAGCGATCTTCCTGCCTCAGTCTCCTAAGTAGCTGGGACTACAGGGGGTACCACCACACCCAGCTAATTTTTGTATTTTTAGTAGAGATGGGTTTTCACCACGTTGGCCAGGCTGGTCTGGAACTCCTGACCTCAGGTGAGCCACCCGCTTCGGCCTCCCAAAGTGCTGGGATTACAGGCGTAAGCCACTGCATCTGGCACACAAGACTTTAAAAGATAAAGAGGCTGGGCGTGGCGGTGACTCACGGCTGTAATCCCAGCATTTTGGGAGGCCGAGGCAGGTGGCTCACCTGAGGTCAGAAGTTTGAGATCAGCCTGGCTAACAGGGAGAAACCTCATCCGAAGTAAAATACAAATATTAGCCAGGTGTCGTGGTGCATGTCTGTAATCCCAGCTACTCCGGAGGCTGAGACAGGAGAGTCACCTGAACCTGGGAGGTGAAGTTTGCAGTGAGCTGAGATCTTAGCACTGCACTCCAGCCTAGGCAACAGAGGGAGATTCTGTCTCAAAAAAAAAAAAAAAAAAAAAGGCTTATGCCTGTAATCCCAGCACTTTGGGATGCCGAGGCAGGTGGATCATCTGAGGTCATGAGTTTGAGACTAGCCTGACCAATATGGTGAAACCCCGTCTCTACTAAAAATACAAAATTAGCTGGGCATGGTGGCGCATGCCTATAATCCCAGCTATGCAGGAGGCTGAGGCAGGAGAATTGTTTGAACCCGGGAGGTGGGCCAAGATTGTGCCACTACACTCCAGCCTGGGCAACAGAGCGAAACTCCATCTCAGAAAAAAAAAAAAAAAAAAAGAATTACAGGCATACCTCAGAGATATTGAGACCATCATAATAAAATGAGTCACAAAAGTTTATGAGTCACATAATTCTTTTTGGTTTCCTAGTCTATGTAAGTTATGTTTACACTGTATTTTAGTCTAATAAGTAGGCAGTAGCATTATGTCTAAAAAACCAATGCATACATCTTAACTTAAAATACTTTTTTTTGAGATGGAGTCTTGACCTGTCACCCAGGATTGAGTGCAGTGGCACAATCCTGGCTCACTGCAGCCTCTGTCTCCCAGGTTCAAGCGATTCTCCTGTCCCAGCATCCCAAGTAGCTGGAATTACAGGCACCTGCCACAACACCCAGCTAATTTTTGTATTTTTAGTAGAGATGGGGTTTCACTGTGTTGGCCAGGCTGGCCTTGAACTCCTGACCTCGTGATCTCCCCACCTCAGTCTCCCAAAGTGCTGGGATTACAAGCGTGAACCACCAGACCCGGCCAATATTTTATTTTTAATTAAGTGCTGTGAATGTGCCACTGCACTTCATTCAGCCTGGGCAACAGAGCAAGATTCTGTCTCTCAAAACAAAAATAAAAACAAAACACCCACAAAATTGTATTGATCCTGCAAGAGGGCTGTGAAAAGAAATAAACTTTAAAAATGCTTTATTGTTAAAAACTGCTCATGATCATATGAGCCTTCAGTGAGTCACAATCTTTTTGCTGGTGGAGGGTCTTGCCTCAGTGTTGATGGCTGTTGACTGACTGATTAGGGTGGTGGGTGCTGAAGGTTGGGGTGGCTATAGTGATTTTTTATTTTTGAGACATAGTTTTGTTCTTGTCGCCCAGTCTAGAGTGCAATGGCGCAATCTTGGCTCACTGCAACCTCCGCCTCCTGGGTTCAAGCGATTCACCTGCCTTGGCCTCCCAAGTAGCTGGGATTACAGGCGCCATCACCACCACGCCCAGCTAATTTTTGTATCTTTAGCAGAGACAGGGTTTCACTGTGTTAGCCAGGCTGGTCTCGAACTCCTGACCTCAGGCAATCCACCCGCCTTGGCCTCCCAAAGTGCTGGGGTTACAGGTGTGAGGCACTGCGCCTGGTTTGATTGGCTCTTTCTTTTTTTTAAGATGGGGGTTTCACCATGATGGCCAGGCTGGTCTTGAACTCCTGACCTCAGGTGATCCACCCATCTTGGCCTCCCAAAGTGCTAAGATTATAGGCCTGAGCCACTGCGCCCAGCTGATTGGCTGTTTCTTTCACTCTTCTTCTGTCTGTAGCATAGGATACTGTTTGATGGCATTTTACTAACAGTAGAACTTCTTTCAAAATTGGAGTCAGTTCTCTCAAACACTGGCACTGCTTTCTCAACTAAGTTTATGTAATATCCTAAATCTTTTGTTGTTATTTCAACAATGTTCGCAGCATCTCTACCGGGAGTAGATTCTGCCTCAAGAAACTACCGAGTGAGATCCCAGCTCAAAACAAAACAAAACAAAACACCAAAGAGAGGGAGAGAGAGAGGAGAACATTCAGTCAGTGGAACAGTCAAAACATTGATTAAATTTATTAAATTTGCCATCTTATCTGGGTTTGGTTTGTGGCACCCCAAAACAATTCAAATAGTAACATCAAAGATCATGGATCACCATAACAGATACAATAATAATGAAAATGCTTGAAGTACTGTGAGAATTGCCAAAACATGACACAGACACACAGAGTGAGCACATGCTGTTGGAAAAGTGGCACCAATAGGCTGCTTGACTTAGGGTTGCCACAAACCTTCAGTTTGCAAAAAAACACACAATCTCTGGGAAGTGCAATGAGGCAAAGCACAATGAAACAAGGTATGCCTGTGTTAGGGATTCAGATGTCATTCCTTGATCACAAAAGAAACAATTCACCAGGAATTATAATAACCTAGTACTTACATTAATCTGATAACACCTCAAAATATTTAAGGCAGAAATTGACAGAAATTCAAGGGAAGACTAAAAAATCTAAAAATCCAATGGGACATTTTAACATCCTTTTCCCCAAAACTGATAGATGGAACAAAAATAAAACAAGATTAGTAACATATTGAAGATTAAACAATATAACAAAATTTATCTAACATGCATATATAAAATCTTGTAGCCAACAATTAGAAAATATTATTTCAACCACACATTGAACATTATAAAAATTGACCTATGCTAGGCCACCAAAATGTCAACCAGTGCCATTGAATCAACACCATCCAGAACATATCCTATAAGCACAATATAATGAAGTTAGAAATCAATGACAAAAATTAAAAAAAAAAGGGGAAGGGGGGCTGGGCACGGTGTCTCACGCCTATAATCCCAGCACTTTAGGTGGACGGATTGCTTGAGGCCAGGAGTTCGAGATCAGCCTGGTGAACATGGTGAAATCCTGTCTCTACCAAAAAAAAAATAAATAAATAAGATGCCAAATTTTATATTTTACAATTAAAAATAAAAAAAAATAAGTGGAGATAGTAATGAAAAACTTTCAGCTACATTATTTTTACTAAGGATTTTGGTATACCACAAATAATAAATATATTTTTTTTTTTTTGAAAGAAAGGAAAAGAGAGGAAAGAAAGTGAGAGTGAAAGAAAGAAAAAAAAAGAATGTACGAGAGAAAGAAAGAGGAAGAAAAAGAGGGAGAGAGAACAGGATTCTTGTTCTACTGCCCAGGCT
>CAUYLG010029141.1:0-38777 GCA_963573385.1 Cacajao melanocephalus
AGACAAACTTGCAAGGACATCTGTTGATGGTCTCTGAAATACTTAGGCTTCGGGAAAAAGAAAAAAGCTAATAAAATAATAAAATACCACACCTGTTATTCCAGGACTTTGGGAAGCCAATGAAGGAGGATCACTTGAGGCCAGGAGTTCAGCAACAGCCTGGACAACATGGCAAAACCCTGTCCCTACTAAAAATACAAAATTAGCCAGGCATGGTGGTGTACACCTAGAATCCCAGCTACCTGGGTAGCTGAGGCATGAGAATTGCTTGAACCCAGGAGGCAGAGGTTGGGGTTGGAATGAGCTGAGATCACGCCACTGCACTCCAGCCTGGGTTACAGTGTGAGACTCTGTCTCAAGAAAAAAAAAAAAAAAAAGAAATCCTAATGATATGGTTTGGCTGTGTCCCCACCCAAATCTCAACTTGAATTGTATCTCCCAGAATTCCCATGTGTTGTAGGAGAAACCCAGGAGGAGATAATTGAATTATGCGGGGCCAGTCTTTCCCTTGCTATTCCCGTGATAATGAATAAGTCTCACAAGATCTAATGGGTTTATCTGGAGTTTCCGCTTTTGCTTCTTCCTCATTTTCCTCTTGGTGCCGCCATGTAAGAAGTGCCTTTCACCTCCCGCCATGATCCTGAGGCCTCCCCAGCCATGTCGAACTTTAAGTCCAATTAAACCTCTTTTTCTTCCCAGTCTCGAGTATGTCTTTATCAGCAACATGAAAACGGACTAATACAGTTCACTAGGGCCAGGTGTGGTGGCTCACATCTGTAATCCCAGCACTCTGGGAAGCCGAGGCGGACAGATCACTTGAGCTCAGGTATTTGAGACCAACCTGGGCAACACGGCGAGACCCATTCTCTAAAAAATAAATAAATAAATAAATAAATAAATAATCATCATTAGGAGAAAAGTCACTGGAGGCATCTCCAAGAAACCACTTTCTAGGCCAACTGGGCTACGCACCTCACCTAAGCAAGACTTTGGAGACCGAAACTAATGATTCCAACCGTGAAACAGCCCATGATGTGTGGGCCATGACGCAGGACTCCAGCAGTGCCAGTGGGCACAAAGCTCCAGCTATTCCAGATGAACACCTGGACTTCCATCACTTTGCCACACTTGGCTTTGTACACCTCAGGTCCCCATTTTTCACTTTTCCCCTCAACCACAGGACTGGCTGTAAACTTTCAAACATCTCTTCTCCCAGCAAACACCTGCCAAGATTCCATCCCAGGAGCAAGCCCCAAACACATACCACCCTCCATGGCACATCCGGTTATTTCTTTTCTTTTTTTTTTTTTTTTGAGACTTAGTCTTGCCCTGTTGCCCAGGCTGGAGTGCAGTGGTGCAATCTCAGCTCACTGTAACCTCTGCCTCTCAGATTCATAGGATTCTGGCCTCAGCCACTCAAGCAGCTGGGATAACAGGCACTCACCATCACACCAAGCTAAGTTTTGTGATTTTAGTAGAGAAGGGGTTTCACCATGTTGGCCAGGCTGGTCTCAAACTCCTGACCTCAAGTGATCCACCTGCCTTGGCCTCCCAAAGTGCTGGGATTACAGGCATGGCCCACCGTGCCCAGCCACATCCTGTTATTTCTAGAACCTGAGTTTTGTTTTGTTCTCACTCTTCTTTGCATAGTTTGCATGCTCTACTTTCCAAACTTTCCTTCTCAATTTGCCAATTTTCTTGTTTCCAGCTTGCTAAGACCGAACTAATACAGGATCATTTGTTACTTTCTGAGCTCCTCACTCAAACCTGAAGTATGTGTGTGATCAGTTCACAATCATTTCTTAAGGATCTCCAGGCCAGATACAGATGTTAGAGTAGAGGTGAGAGGGTTGTCAAAACAAGGAAAAATAACATTAAACTCTGTTAAAGGTTTAGACTCACTACAGAAAAAAAACCATATTCTCATAAATTATATACTGACAATTGAAAGGATCCTCAGTAACTAGAAATGCCTTTAGAAATCCCGTTCTATCATCATATCATCAGGTATTACTTAGAACTATTTTATGCTAAGTGAAAAATAAAGTACATGAACTTGTACAATTCTGTCAAAATTTTAAATATCTTTGAATGAAGACAGCAAGGTATAAAGTGGTATTTATTATTCAAGGCAAACAAACCTTTCTGTACCTTCCAAGAGAGCTGTGACAGGGACTGGGCCAGGTGTGGTGGCTCACGCCTATAATCCCAGCACTTTGGGAAGCCAAAGCAGGAGGATCACTTGAGCCCAAGAGTTCAAGACCAGCCTGGACAACATGGTGAAACCTTGTCTCTACAAAAAAAATTTAAAATAAAAAAAAATTAGCTGGGCATAGTGGTGCACATCTGCAGTCCCAGCTACTCAGGAGGCTGAAATGGGAGAATTGCTTGAGCCCAGGAGATGGAGGCTACAGTGGACCATGATGATGCCACTGCACTCCAGCCCGGGTGACAGAGCAACGTTGTCTCAAAACAAAACAAAACAAAACAAAAACAGGCTGAGCAGGCCCACAGAATGGCCACTTTATTTTCTAGATGAGATGACCAGGCAAAGCCTCCCAGCCACCACCCTACCAGCCACACCTTCTCCACTCCAGCCTCAGCCCTAAAAACCTGTTTTGAAATTGTTTTCATGAATTTTACTAAGAAATCAGGGAGCTGGTGCACATTAGATAACTATTGTTAACCACACTGAATCAATAAAATTCTAACCAACAGCAAAAAAACTGCATGTTTGAGGTGGTCTGGGGAAGTAGCACCATGAGCAATGCAGAAATTGTCAGGCCTTCTGAAATACGCTGGGAGCTTCAGAGCCTCCACATAAAAAGCCATATATGTTCAATATGAAAGGGAATACTCACTTTTCTACCGTTAGTCCCCTTAAACTAAATATTTCATTTCCATTCTGAAAACTAACTCATTGTTTTTGCCTATCTTAAACAACCATAATCCCCCTCTTCTCGGGAAGAGTACATCAGTCATCACTGGGGAACTGGCCAGGAATAGGCCAGGACTCAGACCAGGCCAATCAAATCCCCACAGTCCCGCAGCCTGGCAGCTAGATCAATGATGTGAAGAATCCAGACTGGACCACCTATAGACCTCTCTAGACGATTCCTAAAACTTCTGGGAAACCAGCAGCGTTGCTAAACTGCTGGAAGATACCACAGGGCCTGAGCCAGAGTTTACCTAGGATTGAAGCAGCCACAGAAGAATGCAAGAAGCCAAGGAGAGGAGAAGGCACAAGACACAACAGCACGTGGTCTGCACCTCTAGGTCTCCCTGTGCATGAAGCCATTTATCCCCTGGAATTCTCATGCTGTAACCTACAGCAATGTGTGCTTCTGACACCTGCAACTGCAAACCCTGTGCGTAAAGCACCTCAGAGAACCAGACAGAGGTAGAAAGGCAGCAACAGCTAAACAACGAAGAGCGTGGGCACTCCCCTGAACAGAGTCTCAAGTAGGAGTGCAGAGACACCAGCCAGGCTCTCCTCAGTCACAGGTGACCCACAGCCCCAGACTGACCAAGGAAGAACTGCATCCCTCTCAGGAGGGCTCAGCACTCCCCGTGAATGAGGCACCCCCAACCAAAGTCTGGGATCATCTGCTGTTTTTTTGAGAGTGACTCATGACGTGAACCATAAAATAACAGCTGGATCCCCATACATGCAGGGGACAAGGTGGGGGAAAAATTTCTGGCATACTTGAAAACACAATCAGAATTCAAATGAGAGTAGAGACTGGAAAGAGACTAAACAAAACAGCAAACAGAACAAAACTGGAAAAAACATTTCCAAGGTTAGGATTATGCCCCAGGAGGCAAGAAGTATTCCATAAAAATGTATTCCGAGAGCTAGAGGAGCTGGGTGGGGAAATTCTTTCCAAATCTAGAGTTCCCCATCACGGGAGACAGAGAGAGGCTTCTCACAGTTCCAAGCAGACGTGAAGGCACATGTCTCTGTGCCCCATGCCTCTGCGCCACCCAGGTGTGGCTGACCATGTGCTGAGAGGATGCTCACCTTTCAGTTGGGGTCTACATCAAGTCCCTAAGGAAACTATGGGGAGTGGCTTTTCAGCAGCCATCACTGAAGATCAAGCTTCGCTGTCAGGGAACTGTCTCTCCACTCCCCGCCCCAAACCTTACAGTCACAGGTCAATCAACACTGACTGGGAAAATCCAGTCCCAATCAATAAATATGAGGAATTAATTGACCTGAACATTTTCACCTTGGATGGCAGCTCCACCTACGTATGTCTGACAGCCTCCTATGTTTCTACACGTACTTTATTTTTGTAAAAGCATATGACAGAGAATGCTTGGGAAAGGGGTACACCCCACATTTTCCATAGTGTTCTACCAGTGTGGTCCCTCAACCAGATACATCAGAACTTCCTGGGAATCTGTTTAAAAATCCAGTCATTCTGGGGGCAGAGCTGAGGGACTGCCACTCTCTTAGCCCCCATGGGAACTTCTAGGCATGCTGGAGTCTGTGTCATCGTGTCCACTGCAGGACACGTGAATGTGTGCAATACTCCACAATCCTCGATTCACTGGCTTTATCTTTCCTGAGGTGCAGACCATGAGGAAGGAAACATCTCTATCTTCCTACTGGAGAAAGGGTACGACGATCATTACAAGGAGGCTCAGTTGGGGTAGCTGAGACCACAGCTCACATGACCAAACCTCACAGGCTCTCCAGAAGACAGCAGGCCAGTTAGGACAATATGGACAGTGCCACATTCTTTTCAACAGTCATCATTTCAGCCAAAAGAGAAAAGACTATTATGACTGTTTCAGCCACCCTAGCAATAACTTAAAGCCTAATAACGGCTGCTCAACCCATAAAGAAATGAAAAGAAAAAAAAAATCCTTTATTTCCCTCATACCAGAAAAACTGTGAGATTCGGCCAAAAAAGAAACATCATCTTCACTAACTGAAAGTGGGCATCTATATTCTGATGACTTCTTGTTGGTTAGAGAAATCATATTTTATATCAGCTGGGCAGGGTGCCACACACTTGTTATCCCAGCTACTCAGGAGGCTGAGGCAGGAGGATCACTCGAGCCCAGGAGTTCAAATTTAGCCTGGGCAACTAAGCAAGACCCTGTCTATAAAAATGAATAGCTTTTTGTAGTAAAAAAAAATTACCAGTCTCCAAAAAGTGGCCTAAAAAACAAAAAAAAAACCTTTATACTCGTACTTACAGAATTCTGGGGCTGGGCGCGGTGGTTCATGAATGTAACCCCAGCACTTCGGGAGGCCAAAGTGGGCAGATCATGAGGTCAGGAGTTCGGGATCAGTCTGGCCAATATGGCAAAAACCCACCTCTACTAAAAATATAAAAAATTAGCCCGCCGGGGTGGCAAGGGTGCCTGTTGTCCCAGTTACTTGGAAGCCTGGGGCAGGAGAATCACTTGAACCTGGGAGGCAAGAGCTGCAGTGAGCCAAGGTCATACCACTGCACTCCAGCTTGGGCAACAGAGGGAGACTCCATCGCAAAAAAAAATAGAATTCTGAAGAAAAACAAACATTTCAGACCTGACTTCTAGAGGGTAGAACAGGAAAAGGTAAACGGCCCATGTCCTCACTTGTCTCCCCTGGGACGTTCTTCTAAGGAAGGAAGATCCCTGCCGGTGTCAGTTAACCTACTGGCAGGGAGGAGCCGGGAAGGGCTGACTGCATACGAAGAACCCCCTAAGCTGGTCCACACCATCCTTCAGGGGAATAGGAGGTCCACCCTCAAGGAGCCACCTAGGCAGCTTCTCCCAGGATCTGAGAGGCACTGGAACAAACACAGCAGAGCTCAAATTAGATGTCACCTGGCCTTCTAGAACTTGATATATACTTGATATATACTTGATTTATTAAAAGGAGAAATCAAGTGCCAAAACACACACAAGGAATTTAATTTCTCGCTATCAACACGCCCCTACCATTTAGTCTCTGGGAAGAGCAGCCTATGGGTGCAGATTACATGAGCAGGTAGGGAAATGCAGTCATTTTTGAAGACCGTGTGAAGAAAAGATAGGGTCTGGAGACCTGCTTTTGGCTGTTCCTGCCAATCCACGAAAACAGGGGTATGGCAAGGAGCTGCACCTCCCCCTCAGGGTAGAGGATCAAACACTGTGACTGCACAAAGGGCAGGCAGCAACACTCCATAAAGGCAAGTGAGAGTTCTTGAATGCTCCCCTACTTCTCCTATTCCTCAAAGCAGTCTCACAAATGACCAAATTATGAACAGCATTCTTTTAAAAATCATGCCAAAATGCAAATAACGTGGTGTGGCAGAGAAAGGAGATTGGAATCCAGGGACCAGGGCCAATGCTGTGACCGCTCTGTGGCACCAAGAAGCCAGTACCCAGGGTCCTTGCTTCTAAAATGATGGGATTAAATCAGATGCTTGCCCCAAACCCTTCAGTCCCAAAGGCCCCCCATTCTGACCACTGGTTCAATTCCCTGCCATCTCCATGGTGTCCTGAGGAACTCGAGCTTCTGATCAGCACAGCCACAGGTCACCAACCGAGGGAGTGGAATTCCAGCCATAGCCAAGCAGCATATGTTTTTGTTGGCCTGTGGAACTTCGTGGTGGGCAGAAAAGCAGGGCTTCCCTTCAGCCTTTGGAAACACGAAAAGCAACCTTCAGAACCCTTCCTTCCTCTGAGGATGATAGCTGTGACCCTTAAGCAGAGATTCCCCATTTCTAACATACTGTGGCTCTGCTAGAGAAAATACTCGCTGATGGGAGACGACTAAGCCAACCAGAGACTAGGCACGGCGAACAGGAGCCTCTGATGGCTACTCACCCCCGCCCCTCAGGACAGGCCGAGCTATGGATTGCCATTTGATCAGTATAATTTTCCAGCTTGAGACATCTGAAAAACATGCAGAGCTGCATGGGAAAATCTACATTCCCATGATCTTGTGCTTAATTTAGACCTGGCTGGTGGCTGTGGTGGTGCTAACTGCTGGGCTGTCGCCATCTCAGGAGGAGCCTGCGAGACTGTGGAAGTAAAGGAGGGGCAGTGGATCCCCTCAGGCATGCCTTGCTGACTTTTGGTTTCAGGCACAGTAGTGGCATAACTATTTTCTCAAAGGGAGCTCCAGATGCTGGCCAAGGAACAGGTATTTTTACACTGTGGACTTACAAGTGCAAGACCATAGCTTCAAGAAAATTGAGTGGTTTGCTCACCTCTGCCCTCCAACCTGTGCCTCCAGGAGGTCACATCTGACTCTTCCGACAGCAGCGTCGAGGAACAAGGCAGATTTCTGAGGGAGTCACTTGCAGGGACCTGGTGCTAGTGATGGCTGATGTCCGCTGAGCCTCGTCCAAGCAGCACTGCGGGATGGGTGGTGAGCCAGGGCCACTGAGACCACAAGGGCAGGCTTACCACAGCTGAAGCTCAAAGGATGAGCCCCTTCATCCCAAAGGTGGGCCCTGGGGCAGGGCAAGCCCTAAGGGTTAACTCTTTATGTGTCACCCACATGCTGCATTCTTGTTTCCGGTCACTTTCCCTATGACCAGAACTGGCTCCTGCCTTGCACATATCTACCCACCTGCCATTCCTGCCACCCAGCATCCTTCCCATATCTGTCACTAGACTGGCTCCTTGTCACTCAGATCACATGGCCTCCTCAGAACCCATCAGGTACTCTCTATCAATGTCACCAGCTATCATCTGGAACAGAGCCCCTCCTCTATCTGACATTTCTTATGTGCCTGTTTATCTGTTTCTCTCCTGCCCCCGCACCACCCCCGAGAGCAGGGCTCAGCCTGTCTTTTTGCCACTGTCTAGAACAGTGCCTGACACACAGTGAGCCCTCAACAAACATCTTCCATGCAACACAGAAGCAAAAAATACGAACACTGTTAAAGATACTCATTATCCCTCTACTCGGAGACTGCCAGAGTTCACACCTTGAGGCTGTTCTCCCAGCTCCTGTTTCCCTTTTGGTCTCCATCTCTTGAGATAAAGGGAAGCTGCTATACATGTGCCTCACAATAAATTGCCTGGGAACAGGAACAGCCATACCTGGTGCTTAACACATGCTCCACAAGAACCAGCACCTGCCGAAGCCCAGGCACCACAGGGCCTGAGAAGCCACTCGATGCCCCTGACAGCTGGACTCAGGAGTGACACCAGAAGCCTGGGCAGCAGCCTAGGACTGAAACATGTAGTTCTCACTCCAGCCACAGGTCTTATGCCCTACCTTTCCAGCTGCATGGTCTGAGGCAAGGTGAGCTTTCCTGAGCCTCTGTTTCCACACCTCTCAAATGGAGGTAACAGGTGCTGCTCAGCATGTTTGTGAGAGTTGGTAAGAGTAGGACCGGCAAATAAGAGGTGTCCAAATACCTCTCCCATGTCTTGTCAAGGTTCACGTCTTGCTAAGGGAGAGGGACACTTCTCTGGTCTTTTCTTTTTGAGAGGTCATCTCACTCTGTCACCCAGTGGCACAATCTTGGCTCACTGCAACCTCCGCCTCTCAGGTTCATGTGGTTCTCCTGCCTCAGCCTCCTGAGTAGCTGGGACTACAGGTGCGTGCCACCATGCCCAGTTAATTTTTTGTATTTTCAAGAGAGATGGGGTTTCACCATGTTAGCCAGGATGGTCTTGATCTCCTGACCTCGTGATCCTCCCACCTCAGCCTTCCAAAGTGCTGGGATTATAGGCGTGAGCTACCACGCCCAGCCAATAGGGACATTTCTCAGCAGGTTCCTGAGGACAGCTCAGCAGGAGATGAAAGCCCACAGAAGCATTCCCATAAGAACATACTGGGTGGGAATCACCTACCAGCGGGGAGGGTGGTATTGTCCACAAGCATCTCTCTCCAGACTACACACACAAATTGTTAAAAACCGTCACCAATCTTGCCTGCTCTTTTCCTCTGCAGCTGGCATTTCCAAGGAAAGTCTCAGATGTGTTCTTTGATACTATTAACAGAACAGAATTAAAAGAGTCATAAGAAAGAGAAGGGGCTCTCTAAATAGAGGCTAGTGAATACTAACTGAGCAGGTCACATGTGTCCACTGATTGAATCTTCATAACAATCCTATGGAGGAGTTATTCTTCTTATTCGTATCTTACAGAGGAGGAAAGTGAGGCAAAAGAGAGATTAAGTAACTTACCCAAGGCTCCACTGCCAGCAAGTGGTGAGACTAGGATTTGATCTCAGACTCTGACTTCTGCTCCCATCCTCTTAATCCCTATTCTTATTCCCATTCTTTGTGGCTTTAGAGAAATTCAGGGCTCAAAGTCATAAGAACAAGGAATTTTCCTTTGCTGAACCTGCAGACCTAGAAAGGTCCCTCTTGTCTAGATGTTTGAGGCCAAAACACGGCATGGAAACAACTGTTTTCCGACCTTATGTTATGTGGCCATAATAGATCCTTTCCCCAGCCACTCACCAAGTCAAGCAGGCAGAAGCAAAGACGCTACAGCTAGAAGGGCGTTGGAAGTCACCCACATGCAGATGCCAGGACCCAGAGCCGTTCAGTGCTAAGCCAGGATCAGAACCTGGCATTCCCAGCCCACTTCAGTGCAGCCAGCAAAAGGGAAAAGGCTTTAACGCTATTCAAAGACAACTTTACCTTGAAATGTGGAAGGTTCTACACTCTGGCAACACAACGGTGTCAGTCAGGGTAGAGGTCCAAAATAACAACAAAGAAACTCTAAAACTATTCTTAAAGACATGTTCTTTAGAAATCACATCCTTAGGAAATGATGCCTCTGGCTACTAACAGTGTCTCTTCCACTGAATCAGTCACACTGACTTTAATACCCTGAGAAATCTGCACTGTTCCTTTGAAATAGCTGTTGTCATCTGAAATACCACTCAGGAAAAAAAGTCTCTTCATGTTGAAAGGTAAACTTCCTTTTTTGGTGCAGAGTAAAAATATTACTTCCCTCTTTCCTCCTCTGCTGGAGACATTCCCAGTGTTTTATTTACTGTGCAACACTGACTGGATACATTAGGAGGAAATGTTCCTTCCTAACTCTTAAATGTCAGAGTCCACCCCACAGAAGGCATGAGCCAGCCCTAATGTTTTCTTGTTGTTCCTCTGTTTTCTTAAATGTTTTCTTATGTAACATTAGGCAAATATAAAAGAATATGTGCAAACCACATGTGAGGACAAACAAAATGAGTCCCCATGACTCCACAGCCCCCTCAAGGCCTGGAACATGACCACCATGTCCAGCCACGTGGCTCCCCCTCACTTCCCTCTCCCCACCTCCTTGACCCCCCCAAGGCAAACAGCCCTAGTACTGGGTTTTCAGTCCCTCACTTTTTAAAAAAGAACACACTTGTATCACACACTAGGAAAACTGAACACTATGCCGCCTTCCCCAGCCCGCCTGTGGCATTCTATACTGCTTCTGAGGTTCTCTCTGTTGCTATGCACAGCTGGCTGCCACTCACCCACTGTCACCACTGTGTACCATGTGATCTTGCCAATATTTAACAATGTGCCTACCCGTGTTCCTGTCCATGGACATCTGGGTTATTTCCAGATTTTTGCTACTGTGAAAAATGCTTCTACAGCCACGCATGTCTCCTGGGACACATGGGCCAGTTTTCTAGAATCTGTTCCTAGAACAGCTCGTTCATAGGATATACAAATTCTCTCTGCAGTATATTTTTAGAATATTTTTGCCTGATTTAAAACATCATTTGGTCATTACAAAGACGTATTAAGGCTGGGTGCAGTGGCTCATGCCTATAATCCCAACACTTCTGGGAGTGGGAGACTGAGATAAAGGATCGCATGAGCCCAGGAGTTTCAGGCTGCAGTGAGCCATAATCATGCCACTATACCTCAGTCTGGATGACAGAGCCAGACCCTGCCTCAAAAAAAAAAAAAAGGATGTATTCATAGTTTAGTTGGCACAGGTTTGACAAGTATTTTTCACACGCTCACCGTGTGTCCATATCCCCATGCCAGCAGCCAGCGAGGTCTGGACAAGCACAGATGTGGCATCCAGTCTGGGTTGGGGGACAAGAAAATGACTCCAAACTGGCACGGTGCTCCAGGTAGCTCCTGAGAAGACGAGGACAGACTGGGGGACATCAAGGGCAATGCCATGAAGAATGAGAGGGATGAGTGCCTGAGTAAGGAAGAGGCCTCTGCAGGCAGAGTGAGAACCCTCAGGGAAAGACACCTGCCACTAAGGTAGCTGGGAATGCAGAGGCTGCGGCAGGCTGAGGCTGCACCAACAGGGCCTCACTAGGCACACGAGAGATCTGCACTTGCCAACTTGGGTTGTTCACCTTCAAGATTTTTGCCATTCCCTCTCGACATAACAATGACTAACACTTACAGAGCATCCACTATGTGCAGGCACTGTCCCAGGAATTATCCCCTTCATTCCTGACTATAAGAGCTGCTCTACTGTTTGCTTCATACTTTTCTTCATATCCAATTTACTTTTAAATGAAAATACTCATGTTAAATAATATATAAAATCAAGTATTACTGTTATGGCATATGGGGGGATCTTTTTGTTTTGTTTCTATTGAGATACAATTCACATAGCATCAAACGCACTATTTTAAAGTATACAATTTCAGTGCAGTTTTTTTTTTAGCATATTCACAATGTTGTGCGATCATCACTATAATTCCAAAACATTTTCAACACCCCAAAAATAAACCCCACATCCATTAGTAGTCACCACTCACGTCCTCACCCCTAGCCCATTAACCACAAATCTACTCTCTATGGATTTGCCTACTCTAGACATTTCATATAAATGAAATCATATAATATGTGAACTTCTGTGTCCGGCTTCTTTCACTTATGTGAAAGGTTCAATGTTTTCAAGGTTCATCCATGTTGCATTATGTACCAATATTCTATGACTTTTTATGGCTAAATAATATTCCATTGTATAGATGGACCACATTTTGTTTACGCATTCATTAGCTGATGGACATTCGGGTTGTTTCTAGTTTTTGTGGCTACCATGCCATGAAGAATATTCATATATTCATATTCATAATGCTGATATGAACATCTATGCACCAATGTTTGTGTGGACATGTTTTCAGTTCTCCTGGGTATATACTGAGGAGTGAAACTGCTGAGTCATATGGTAACTATACATTTTAATTTTTCAGGACCTACCAAAATACTATGGCATTTCTAAGATAAAGATTAAAACTAAGAACATTCAATTGTATGCCACTGAAAATTATTTTGGGAAATACTGCTGAAGGCGAATCTACTAGGTTGATTTTTGACTTTTGTTTGGAGCAGGGAACTCACGTTGTCAGGATGGTATTTCTGAATCTTGATCAAGCAGCAGTGGGAGAAAGGATTGCGGCAGAGTCGGGAGGAGGAAGACAGAAAGATGACTGAGAAGCCACACAGGCACGATGAGTCCAGAGCCTGAATCCGGCAGCAGGGGAATGGGAAAGGCAGGCGATGGACGTAAACGCAAGTGGGAACATGAACCCTGACAACCAAATGTCAGTGTGAGTGGGGTAGAAGGGGCGGAATAGCCAGGATGTCGGAGGCACCTTTAACAGAAAGAGAAGGCAGGGAGGTTCCGGATGAAGGCAGGAGGCAGCATACTTAGTTTTATTTCAAACAAGCATGACTGGAGGTGCTGGCAGGATAAGCCTGGAGAATGAAAACAGCCAAGTGGCAGCTGGCACCTAGGACCAGGGCACAGGAGGGGCACTGTGGCCAACATGTTCATCTCAGAGGAACCTGTGAGAGGCCCCACGGAGAAAGAGAATAGAGGAAGATGGGGACAAGAATGCAATGAAGGAGGCAAACAGCCTTCAGCGAAGTCCAAGAAAGGGCCAAGAGCAGGGTGGAGACACAAGAGAACCACCCAGTCAGTGCCAGAGAAGCAGAGAATGGAGAGGTCACGCTTTTCTGCCCCATGCAGAGCAGTGCATTCTCCTTCTAATGACCACCAACAAACAGTTCAGACGCCTTTCTGTGAGACCATATGTAACTTCGTAGACATTTTTTTTTTTGAGACAGGGTCTCGCTGTCACCCAAGATGGAGTATAGTAGCACAATCATAGCTGATTGCAGCCTGGAATCTCCCAGGCACAAGTGATTCTCTTGCCTCACCCTCCTAAATAGCTGAGGTTACAGGTGTGCACCACCAAGCCCAGCTAATTATTTTATTTTTTGTAGAGATGGGGTCTCCCTATGTTGGCCAGACTGGTCTTGAACTCCTGGGCTCAAGCAATCCTCCTGTCTCAACCTCCCAAAGTGCTGAGATTGTATAAGCCACCACGCCTGGTCACTAGACCTTCTTGGTCACTGGTACACACCTCTGCACCATGCCGCCTTCCCCTCCAGCTTCAGGACAAAACTGAACCCATCACCCCCAGCCCCACACCTTCCCTCTTCCCCTTCCCTCCAGGGATGCTCTGCCCAGGATCCACCACCTGCTGCTCAGCTGACTGAGCCAGAGGCCTTGGAGCTCGCCTGGGCTTCCGGCTTTCCCTCCACCCTCCCTCCTTCCTCCCACGACCTCTGGACTGCAGGCTCTCAAGGGACAGAGACCCCGACTGTCTCCTTGCTGCTGCATGCTGGGCCTGGCACGGTGCCTGGCACACATCTGCTGCAGGAATGAATGACTCTACAGGGCACCGAGTCCAGACCCACCTGCTCACACATTCCCCCTTTCTCCCTCCCTTCCTCCAAGCTCTCTGATCCTCTCTATACCCTTACCAAACCACAAATGCCCTCACTGAACATAAAACATGGCCTATCGATATTGGTAACAGTTTTAAAATAACTGGCAAAATGAAAAGATCACTGCTCTACCCAGCACCTTTTAGTCACCTCGCTGAACCTCGGTTTAGTTTCCTCTTTTGTAAAATGGAAATGGCAGCCTTCGAAGATCAGCAAGATAAGGAACATTAGAGAGCTGTGGGAAATCAGGCTGCACCTTCTGCCTCTCCTACAGGTTTCCCTATGTGCCTCACAGGCTTTTCATGGGCCCTCTTTAGGGCCCATTGGTCCCTTGACCACACCTCTCCCAAAGAAAAGCAAAAATGGGAACAAGCTGACATCCCAACAGGAGAGGAATTTTTGTGTCTACTTCGCAGTAAATTTAACAGCATAAACAAACTGGAGTTCGCATACCATATAATTTTTTTAATTCCTAAAAGATTAGAAGTATGCTACCAAATGTCAAAACACAAAAGCCAAAAGGAAATCAAAGTTGTTATTTTCCTTTTGGTTTTATCTCCATTGGCCAAATGCTTTTTGTTCAAGCAATGTTTACACTGCCATTGTCTTACTTTGTTTAGAAAAATAATAATAAAGGGGCTCGTTTCCAGCACTGACAACTGAGTGCATGTGCACATCTGCCCAGTGGCTCCTATATTCAGAAACTGCTCTACTTTAGAACTTTGTGCCGAGAGGCCGAGGAAGAACTGTTTACTTGCCCTCAGAATATACACTGGCTAAATCCGTGTCCCTAACCCCCCTCCTCGCTCCAGCCCCCACTTTCCTTCAGCCACCACAGGGATAACCAGGCCAACACAACAGGGATGTTCTTCAGCACATTTATGCTTCACAAGGAAAACATAAACCCAAGGCCTCAAGAAGGCCAGCTGCGGTCACTCAGTGACTGCAGACTCAGCTGCTGCACGTCAAATGCACCAAGGTGACAGCTGTAATTTACTGAGTGCCTACCACGTGCCAGGCACTGACCCAGGGGTTTCATGGCACTGATCTTGCTGCACTCTTGCAAGGGAAGGAATGCACAAGCAGGTACATATAGCAAGTCACAGAGCTGGGATAAAAGCTCTGGGCCACAACACCTCCTGTGAAACTCAGAAGTGCCCAATCCTAAACCTCTGTTCTATTTAGTATTACTTCTATGTCGTTGCCCTTCTCTGTTTCAATATCATCATATCCATCTAAGACACTCCTTGGAAGATGTGAGGTTTTTCCACCAACCACCTTTCAAGGCCAAGCCACATAATTTCTAACCCGGAACTCCCTCTTTACTAATGAACGCTTTCCAGAGTGACCTGTCCAAACAAAACCACTCTCCTGGGCCCCAGGAATGTCTATTTCTCTTCTCTTCTGTAGTACTGATTCTAGTCACCAAGTATTTCCAGTTCACCCACTTCTGGGTGCATTTTCCCATCTCCTCTGAAGTCAGCCATGACACTGCAGTTAAGATGAGACAGAAATGATGTGTGTCACTCTCTGCTGAACAGTAAAAGGCAGGTGCCACATTCCCTGTGGTGCTGACAGTGGGTGCTTGTGTCAGGTTGGAGCCTCCTTATCTATCCTGAGACAGGAAAGCATGTCTACACAGGGAGTCACGTACCATGTTCACAGCTGTGTTACTCGCGACTACCAAAGACTGGAGACAACTTTGTCCAATTGATGAATGAATAAATAACATGTGGCCTATCTACACAATGGAGTATTATTCAGCCTTCCTTTTGGAAGTTCTGGTCCGTTCTACTACATGGATGAACCTTGACAACATTACACTGAATGCAAGAAGCCAAACACAAAAGCCCACATACTGTATGACTCCATTTATGTGGAATGTCCAGAGCAGGCAAATCCATAGACACAGAAGGCAGACCGATAGTTGCCAGGGACTGGAGGGAGTGGGAGGGAAAATGATTGCTTAATGGGTAGAGGGTTGCTTTTGGTAGTAATAAAATCTTCTAAAAGACAACTATGCTGATAGCAAACTTAATTGCATAGCAAATAAATTATATATCAATAAAACTTGGTTTTTTTGCCAGGTGCGTCGGCTCACACCTGTAATCCCAGCACCTTGGGAGGCCGAGGCAGGCGGATCACGAGGTCAAGAGATTGAGACCATCCTGGCCAACATGGTGAAACCCCATCTCTACTAAAAATACAAAAATTAGCTGGGCGTGGTGGCATGCGCCTATAGTCCCAGCTACTCGGGAGGCTGAGGCAGAATTGCTTGAATCCAGGAGGCAGAGGATGCAGTGAGCCGAAATCGTGCCACTGCACTCCAGCCTGGCGCCTGGCAACGGAGCAAGAATCCATCCCCCCAAAAAAAAACTTGTTTTTTTTTTTGTTTTTTTGAGACGGAGTTTCACTCTTGTTGCCCAGGCTGGAGTGCAATGACGCGATCTCAGCTCACCGCAACCTCCGCCTCCAGGTTCAAGTGATTCTCCTGCTTCAGCCTCCCAAGTAGCTGGGATTACAAGCATGCACCACGCTCGACGAACTTTGTATTTTTAGTAGAGATGGAGTTTCTCCACGTTGGTCAGACTGGTCTCAAACTCTCAACCTCAGGTGAGTTTCAGGACAAAACTCACCTCAGGTGACCCGCCCACCTCAGCCTCCCAGAGTGCTGGGATTACAAGCATGAGCCACCAGCCCTGGCCCCTTTTTTGTTTGTTTGTTTTTGAGATGGAGTCTCTCTCTGCCACCCAGGCTGGAGTGCAGTGGCAAGACCTCAGCTCACTGCAACCTCCGCCTCCTGGGTTCAAGTGATTCTCCTGCCTCAGCCTCCCAAGTAGCTGGGACTACAGGCACATGCCACCACACCCAGCTAATTTTTGTATTTTTAGTAGAGATGGGGTTTCACCATGTTGGCCAGGCTGGTCTCCAACTCCTGACCTCAAGTGATCCACCCGCCTCGGCCTCCCAAAGTGCTGGGATTACAGGCGTAAGCCAGTGAGCCCCGCCAATAAAACCGTTAACAAAACAAAATAAAACAAAAAAAGAAAGCTTGTGCCACCATCATCCTGGGATCATGAATGACTATGATGAGTCAAGTCTCCTGACCACATACACTGGACATGCAGCATGAAAGAAATGAGCCTCTGCTGTTAGGCCACTGAGGTGAGAGGGGCTGGCTGTTCTCACATCATGTAGCCCAGCCCATCCTGATACAACTCAAACACATTCACACTACCGTAAGTTCATACTGAAAATGTGTCTCATGCCAATTAACTTAAATCCTGGAAGGAAGCCAAAGGTGTAATTCTGTCCCAATAGGGACCAGGCTCTGTCCCAAAGCCACTGTCCAAATCTTGAAACACAAGGAGATGGGGCAGAGGGAAAGGGAGGAATGGAATTATTTAAAGACTCTGCCTAGATCAGAATAATTCCTAGCCTGAAAAAAATTTATAACTCATAAGAAAATGAACTAACCTTCTAAAAATATAAAAAACAGCTCACGGAAATTGAGAAAAAAAACAATAACCCGAGAGAAAAATCAAAGAACAGAAAACTATAAACGGTCCTTAAACACAACACAACATCATCAGTTCCATTTCAGAAAAATACAAATTAAAACTATACTGAGATATTATTTACAATGGTCAGGCTGGCAAAACTCCAAGCGTTTGACTAAACTTTCTGTTGGCAAGGCCGTGGGGAATCAGGCATCAACACTGCAGGTAGGAGTGCAGCATGGGACAACCCCTGTAGAGGGCAACTGGGCAAAAGCTGTCAAAATTACAACTGTGTTTCCCCTTTGACTCAGTAATGTCCTTGCAGGATGCCACCCTGCAGGACCACTGCAATGTGGGAAATGACGTGCAGGTGAGACAACTATTGCCGGCATGTCATGAAACGGCAAGCTGGAAACAGCCAGGCCCCCTTCCTCAGGGGTGAGCATTCAAATAGGGACAACTTCACAATACGACACAGCTGAAAGAGAGAATGGCAAGGATTCTCCACGCACTCATACGGAAAAATCTCTAGGATAAGCTAAAAAAAAAAAAAAACCGTAAGGTGAAAAACAGTATACACAGAATGCTATCTTTCATTTACCGAAAAGGAAGAAATAATAATATACAATTTATGTTAAGAGAAACTAGAAGGGGGCCGAGCACGATGGCTCATGCCTGTAATCCCAGCACTTTGGGAGGCCGAGGCGGGTGTATCACGATGTCAAGAGATCAAGACCATCCTGGCCAACATGGTGAAACCCCATCTCTACTAAAAATACAAGAATTAGCTGGGCATGGTGGCACATGCCTGTAATCCCAGCTACTCAGGAGGCTGAGACAGGAGAATCGCTTGAACCTGAGAGGTGGAGGCTGCAATGAGCCAAGATCATGCTGCTCACTATACTCCAGCCTGGTTAAAAAAAGAAAAAAAAGGAAAAAAGAAAAACTGGAAAAATATTCAAACTACTACAGGTAGTTATCAGGGAGGAGGGAGGACAGAGAAGACGAGATCAGGAGTGACAGGCAAAATTTCTTAAACTGTATTTTAATATCTTATTTTAGAAAAGTGACTATTGCCTATTCAAAAGAGCACTTCATTAAAAAAAAAAAAAAGTTCTATTCTCATTAAAAAAAGAAAAAGAGGCGAGGCACAGTGACTCACACCTGTAATTCCAGCTACTCGGGAGGCTGAGGCAGGAGTATCATTTGAACCCAGGAGGCGGAGGTTGCAGTGAGCCAAGATTGGGCCATTGCAAAACGAGGAAAAGCAAGTGAAGAAAGGCCACAGGCCAAAGCAGGAAGGTGGAATGTCCATGATGAAGTCGACCCCTTCCTCTGGGAATTTAGGAGGGAGGAGTCACTCTCTCAAGGCCCATCTGTGAACAAAGTCCCATCCACCTTGCTCCAGGCACCCTTGGCCTTTTCCCTGAAACCAGTCAAGCGTGGCCTTCATTTAATCAGGGAACAGGGAGAGTGTAAAAGAGAAAAACACAAAAGCTACAAGTAAAGATGAAAAGTTTTGACCCCCTAAAGGGAAGAGATTCATCAGTCAGGGAATTTCCCTCTGAAAAGACCCAACACTCAAAAGATGCCAGATCAATGAGCTACAACTCTCACATTTGATGAAAACAGCAGCAAAACCATGTTTCCCTATCACCTACCAAAGGAGAAAAATCTGAAGCTACTGGATTCCAAACTGTATTTCCACGAGTCTTACAGGGTGGTTTTCAAAAATGACAAATTTCCAAGATCTTGATTCAGTAGCCACTATGCTATAGGATGAATTTTTTTCTTTTAAGGCAGGTAACATTTGTTTCTCTGTTCCAAATTCTAAACTGATTTTTTTTCTTCCAAATGGAAAAAAAATTCCTTTACAGTAGCCTTTAAATTTCTATTGAATGGATTTCCCTAATATCCACCAGTTGTTAATATGATGTGGCTCACACATGCAGACTTCCAATGTGTACTGAGCCACACACATGGCGGGCCCTCATCTAGACTCACCGACACAGCAGTCCCACCCCGTGGCTGCAGTCCTGTGGGAAGACTGGGGTTGGCTCTGCAACCAGTCAGGTGGGCCCAACACCACTGCGCAGGGATCCAGGGACCTTTCCCTTGTAGGAACCCTGCTCACAGGGACGCACAAACCACACTGTCTACATGCAGCGTCAATGCCAAGGGTACCCAGAAGAAAATTACTAGACACTGGCATGTCATGGGTCACCCTGAAGTGACCTGTCTGACCCACAGCCTAGACTAGCTCTCTAAGTTAAATCGCAGTTAGCTGCTAAGACTCAGGCAAACACATTTCCTGAGGAACTGGCCTGTTTTCCCTTCTGAAAATTCCTGAAAAGAGAGGCAATAAACTCTGTGGAAAGAATATGCTAACACCCACTGCCAATTTCCCATTGTCAACCCAACCCAATGTCACCAAAGAGAGAAGAACACACTCAGAAACAACCAAAAGGCTGCCAGCAGGAATGCAACTCTCACCCACTAGGAGAGTCTTAAAAGACAGAATCAAAGCACGCTGGAATTGGGAAGGACCTGGCGACCAATTAGTTCCACTCTCTCATGTAGGGGAGACTGAAGCCCAGAGAGCATTAAGTGTCTCTGCCCCATTCTGGAAGCCTCTGAAGTGCACACAGGGCTAGCAGTCTTTGGTCCCATTATTTGGCTCTGAAATCATCTTCCCCACTAGGCCAGTTTCTCTCCACACTCTGTCTCAGCATCAGAACCAGCACCAGCACCAGAACCAGCAGTCACCTGAGTCAGTGTTTATTCCTCTTCCCTCACCCACATCTAACTGGTTAACACGCCAGTTAGTGGCTCCTACCTGTAATCCCAGCACTCTGGGAGGCTGAGGCGGGCAGATCACCGGAGGTCAGGAGTTTGAGACCAGCCTGGCCAACATGGCGAAAACCTGTCTCTACTAAAAATACAAAAATTAGCCAGGCACAGTGGCGGGCGCCTGTAATCCCAACTATTCAGGAGGCTGAGGCAGGAGAATTGCTTGAATCTGGGAGGCAGAGGTTGCAGTGAGCCAAGATCATGCCACTGCACTCCAGGCGACTGAGCCAGACTCAGTCTCAAAATAACAACAACAACACACCCTATCAGTCCAACAAAGCCTCCCCCCTACCAAACAGCTCCCTCCTGGCCTCCCAAAGCCTCTGACAGGCTGCAGACACCTACCACCTGGAGCATGGGAGAATGGGACCAAAAGCTTCCTTGAATAGAAAACAAATCACAGTGGGCAGCTGACGTCTTCCCAGCATAGCTAGTCAAGAGAAAGCTCTGAGCCATCCCATGATGGTTATAGAGACCATGAAGACCCCTGAGTACTAAACAAACACAACCTACTTAGAGAAAATAAACCAGGCCGGGTATGGTAGCTCACCTGTAATCCCAGCACTTTGGGAGGCCGAGGCGGGTGGATCACCTGAGGTCAGGAGTTGAAGACCAGCCCGACCAACATGCCAAAACCCTGTCTCTACTAAAAATGCAAAAATTAGCAGGGCGTGGTGGCACATGCCTATAGTTTCACCTACTCGGGAGGTGGAGGCAGGAGAATCACTTGAACCTAAGAGGCAGCGGTTGCAATGAGCCAAGATTGCGCCATTGCACTCCAGCCTGGGCGACAGAGTGAGACCCCCGTGTCAAAAAAAAAAAAAGAGAAAACAAATCAAAATATTAACAGTGATTACAGACCAAGGTAGGACTTAACCTATAGGTTCTAAGGCTATAGGTCAGGTTCTAGTTTGGTCCTTCCTACTTAGGCATACTTTCCAAATTTTCTCTGATGACCATTAAAACAAGCATCCTAAACAATCTCCAAGGGAACAAAAAATAAATGCACCCTGCAAACACCATGTTGCATATAGCCTGTTTTGGTAGACCAGACTTATATAGTCTTTGGAAACTACTGATTATCAGAGGGCAAAGAAGGGAGAAAAAGCAAGATTACTGTTCAAAGACAAATTAGCTAAAGGAAAATCTAGGGGTTTTTTTGTTTTTTTTTTTTTTGGAGAGGGAAGGGAGAAATTAGGGTTCAGTTTGTTTAAAGAAACATTTCACATTATACAGCAAATGGTATTAAGCATAAATCAGGCTCCAAGTGTGGGACTTGGGTCCTGAATGGCCCAGAAGACCCTGTGACAAAGCTGTGCCACCATTAGACAGGCCCATGGACTTCACAGCTAAATTTTAAGTTGCTCCTACCCACCCTGGACCAGGAGCTGAGCCTCTCTCCTGTGGTTCTAGATAAGGAGAGGAGTCCCTCAGAGCTTTCCCACTGGGTGCCACTAGCCGAAAACCACTGGAAGCTATATAATCCCCTTTATGAGGCTTCTCTGAGCTCATACCACCGGCCTTTGGTTCCGCTATCCTCCCAGACTCCATCTTTTGATTACTTATCCCTGTCCTGATGCTAAGACACGAAATGGCCTAAAGCAGTAGTTCTCAAACCAGGCCACACATTCAAATCTTTAAGGAACTTTTTTTTTTTTTTTTTTGAGACAGAGTCCTGCTGTGTAGCACAGGTTGGTATCTTTTTTTGTTTGTTTGTTTTTTTGGTTTTTTTAAGAGATGGGGTCTCGCTATGTTGCCCAGGTTGGAGTGCAGTGGCTATTCACAGGCACGATCCCACTACTAATCAGCACCCAGGCTGGTATCTTTAAGGAACTTCTTTTTTTTTTGAGACAGAGTCCTGCTGTGTAGCCCAGGCTAGTCTCAAACTTCTGGGCTCAAGCAATTCTCCCATCTCAGCCTCCTGAGTAGCTGGCATAATGGGTGTAGGCCATCACATCCAGTTTTTGGAGAACTCTGGAAACATTTTTGCTCAGGCCCCATCCCAGAACAATGAAAACAGAGGGATTGGCTATGGTGGCTCAGATCTGTAACACCAACAATTTGGGAGGCTGAGACAAAAGGATTGCTTAAAGCTAGGAATTCAAGATCAGCCTGAGCAACAAAATGAGACTCTGTCTCTACAAATAAATAAATGATTAGCCGCATGTGGTTGAACATGCCTGTAATCCCAACTACTCAGGAGGCTGAGGAGGGAGGACTGTTTGAGCCCAGGAGCTGGAGGATGCAGTGAGCTATGAGCGAGCCACCACACTCCAGCTGGGCAACAGAGCAAGACTCTGTCTCAAAAAAAAAATCAATCCAATCAAGCAAACAGAAGGGGTGCAGGCCAAGCACTGGCACTTTAAAAAAAAAAAAAAACTCTCCCCAGAGGATGCTGACTAAAGTACAGTCAAAGTTGAGAATCACTGGCTTAAAGAAATCCAGAGAAGAAAGAAAAAAAAAAAAAACAAGTAAATGAAGAAACTCAAGCAGTAAATAAGGAAACAGGGGGTGGAGGAGTTGAGCCAGAAGACCAGGTTAGAACCCAAAGTGCAGGTCACACTACAGCTGGGAAATGATGGCTCTGAACTGAGCTTCCTGGTAGCCAGAGAATTCACACCGTCCACAAGATAAAAAAACAAACCAGATTCACTAGAGACGATTCTCCTTGTCCTGGGCCTGAGATAAATGCCTCCCTTGCACCCTCCACAAGAGGACATACACCATGATGCAGTGGAGTATGTGCCCCAATGCTGTGACCATGACCACCAAAAAGACATGGCAAAGGCCACTTCTTACTGCATCTCTCAAAGCACAGTTCCACAGAAGTAGCCCTTGAGAAGGGTACCCACCAGTCGGTACTTGGCTACTGATTAGGGGCTGCCCTCTAACTCTTAGCTGGAAACATACTCTTAACTGGAACCAGTGCCCTGCACATGAAACACACTACCAAATCCACTTCATCTTCCATACTGACAACGATGCCGTCAGGACGATGCAAACATAAGACAAAGGCACAGACTCTTTTCCTGTGTCACTGAGGTTAATAAAGGCACTGACTTGGTATCCAGGAAAACAAGCTCCTCTGTCAATGACCCTCATGAAAACAGAAGTCTGTCCCTGTAACTCAGGAGCAGGGCAAAGTCCCAGAGGCTGCTGATCACCCACCTCCATTCCAGTGCTCAGAAAGGCCACTGCTCATCCTCACACCTGCAGCAGTGCCCTCTCAAGACCAAGAAGGGTGGGGTTTGCTCATCAGACTAGCAGTCTGTTAAGCAGGCTTAATGGTCACCAGAAACAATCAGAAGAGGCCTCTGAGTCCCTTATGTACTAACATTATATGCGGTACAGTTTCTGTTATGTTTATTTTATTTTTTTGAGACAGTCTCACTGTCTCCCAGGCTGGAATGCAGTGGTGGGATCTCAAGTCACTGCAGCCTCCTCCTCCTGGGTTCAAGGGATTCTCCTGCCTTAGCCTCCTGAGTAACTGGGATTACAAGCGTGCACCACCATGCCCAGCTAATTTTTTAATTTTTAGTAGAGACGGGGTTTCACCAGGTTGGCTAGGCTGGTCTCAAACTCCTGACCTCAAGTGATTCACCCACTTTGGCCTCCCAAAGTGCTGGGATTACAGGCATGAGCTCTGTTATGTTTATTATACTTCAGTTGTAAGTTTTCTCTCTCTCTCTCTTTCTTTCTTTAAAGAGTCGTGCTGTCACCCAGGATGGAGTACAGTGGCACATTCTTGGCTCACTGGCTCACTGCTACCTCTGCCTCCTGGTTCAGGTGATTCTCCTGCCTCAGCCTCCCAAGTAGCTGGGACCACAGGGATACACTAACACACCTGGCTAATTTTTGTATTTTTAGTAGAGACAGGGTTTTCACTATGTTGGCAAGGCTGCTCTCAAACTCCTGTCCTCAACTGATCCTGCCTCAACCTCCCAAAGTGCTGGGATTACATGTATGAGCCACTATGACTGACTGTTATAAGTTTTTCAAAATGTGTTTATTGCAATAAATACAGTCAAGAGCAAATCACTCTCTTTCCCTCTCATGTGACATTTTCTTTTTGATCCAGGCAGTACATCACCACATTTCAAATTAAGCAATGACAAGTTAAATTAAAGGCAACTACTGGCCGGGCACAGTGGCTCACACCTACAATCCCAGCATTGTGGGAGGCTAAGGGAGGGGGATCACCTGAACCTAGAAGTTCGAGACCAGCCTGGGCAACACTGAAACACTGTCTCTCCAAAAATACAACAATTAGCCAGGCCTGCAGCCCCAGCTACGCAGGAGGCTGAGGTGAGAGGATCATCTGAGCCCAGGGAAGTCAAGGCTGCAATGAGCCATGGTCACACCACTGCACTCCTGCCTGGGTGACACAGTGAGACCCTGTATCAAAAAAAAAAAAAAGAAAGAAAGAAAAAGAAAAGCAACTATTCACAATAGTTAAAGGTGGAAACAACCTGAGTGTCCACCAGTAAATAAATTGTGGTGTATCCATACAATGAAATATTATTGGTCACAAAAAAAATCAAGTGCAGATAGATACTAAAACATGGATGAACTTAGAAAACATGCTAGGTGAAGGAAGCCAATACAAAAAGTCAGATACAGTATAACTGCATTTATATGAAATGTCCAGAATGGGCAAACCCCATAGAGACAGAGAAGGTTAATGGATACCAGGGGCTGGGGAATCTGAGGAGTGACTACCTAATAAGTGTGGATTTTCTTCTGGAGTGATGAAAAAGTTCTGAAACTAGATAGTGGTGATGGTTGCACAACACTATAAATGTACCACATGCCACAGAATTGTTCACTTTTAAAACTTTAGCATGGTGGCTGGGCGCGGTGGCTCACACTGACAATCCCAGCACTTTGGGAGGCCAGGCAGGCAGATCTCTTGCACTCAGGAGTTCAAGACCAGCCTGGCGCTGGGCAACATGGTGAAACCCCATCTCTACAAAAAATACAAAAAATTAGCCAGCAATGGTGACACACACCTGTAGCCCCAGCTACTCAGGAGGCTGAGACAGGAGGATGGCTTGAGCTCAGGAGGCGGAGATTGCAGTGGGCAGAGATCATGCTACTGTACTCCAGCCTGGGCGCCAAAGCGAGACCCTGTCTCAGTCAATCAATCAATCAATAAATCAGTCAAGCTTTTGTGTAAATATAATTATTCCACAACTGAAAAAAATCAGCTTCAAACACAGAAATACGAGAATCAGAATGAGGAGGGCTGGTGGTCATTCTTCACTTAAAAATAAGTTTATAAAGAGTCCACTCTTTGTTAGAGAGATATATATTGAAGCATTTGCCAATAAAGTGAAGCCTAGGATGTGCTTTAAAATCATCCAAGGTAGAGAGAGCCTAGAATTAAAACTGTTGAAGCTAAGTGAGGGGAGTTCACTAAATTATTTTTCTGTTTAAAATCCTCCATAATGAAATGTTTCATTTTGTTTTTAAGTATGTTTCCAAAGATCTTTAACATATTAATATACTCTGTAGATAAGATAATGGCTGCCCTTAAGCTGTCAAACTCTCGTGGCCCAACCAGTCATGTTCCACCCTGAGCCCAACAGTGGAGACTCAGTGCAGGCCCCTACACCTAAGGCACATAAAGGCCTCACAGAAAATAATCAGAGCCCCAGTTCAGAGAGTGCAGGGAGCAGCAGTGCAGGGAACTGTGTGGCCTAATCTCTCACATGACAAATCAATACAGGTTGAGTATCCCTAATGTGAAAAATCCAAAATCCAAAATGTTCCAAAATCAGAAACTTCTTGAGCAGCAACATGATGCCACAAATGGAAAACTCCACATCTGACTTCATGCAACAGGTCACAATCAAAATGCAATCAAACCTTTGTTTTGTACATAAACTTACTTAAAATGTTATATAAAATTATCTTCAAAAAAAAAAAAAAAATTAGCCGGGCATGGTGGCACGAGCCCGTAGTCCCAGCTACTCGGGAGGCTGAGGCAGGGGAACTGCTTGAACCCGGGAGGCAGAGGTTGCAGCGAGCCAAGATTGCGCCACTGCACTCCAGCCTGGCAACAGAGTGATACTCTGTCTCAAAAAAAAAAAAAAAAAAAAATTATCTTCAAGCTGTGCAGGGTATACACAAAACATAAACGAATTTCATGTTTTGACTCTGGTTCCATCCCCAGGATATCTCATTATGCATATGCAAACACCCAAAATCCAAAACATTTCTAGTCCCAAGCAGTTCAGACAAGAGATACTCAAACCTATGATATCCAGGCCTCCAAGCTGCCTGCTCAAAATTCAACTACCTGGCCAGGCATAGTGGCTCACGCCTGTAATCTCAGCACTTTGGGAGGCCAAGGTGGCAGATCACCTGAGGTCAGGAGTTCGAAACCAGCCTGGCCAATGTGGTGAAACCCTATCTCTACTAAAAATGCTGGGGGTCCAGGTGATGTCTGCAAACTCTGGGGTTTTCCCCTGAAATGCTTTTAACAGAGCCCCACAAACAATCCCAACCAACACATAATGCAAGCACAGCTCACCTCCAGGCTTAGGGGCTGAGGGAAGCAAGATCCTGTCTCTCCAGATGCAGTAAGAGGCTGACACTGTGATTGCCTGTCCACCTCTTTCCCCTAGCCCTCTTCTAGAACTAGATCTATGGGGGAGGCAGGTGAGGAGTCCCCACGGCATTCCCAATGTCTAGGAGAGTGCAGAGCACACAGATGTTCACCTACATTCTTGTGTGATCCTGGGTTTTAATGGATATTGCTCTAAAGGTACATTATAAAGACTTGTTTTTCACAAACACTAATGCAAGACATAAAAGGGAAGGCATCAGAATGTACTAGTGTTGGGTGCCAGAAAAGGAGGGGACAAGAGACAAGGAATCATGGTACAAACAATCCCACCTAAAATAGCACCAGAGATGCTGTGGAATGTAGAGCCCCGGGGGTCAGGCAGAGGACGGCACAGAGAGAAGGAGAGACAGTGTGTGCCAGGCAGAAGCAGAAGAGGCTTTGGGGAAAGGGTATAGAGGCAGTAAGCAGGGGTGGAGGTGTAGGGGGGCAAAGAGCAGGGCATGAACAGAGAGGCAGACAAACACAGCCACCCTGCATTGGGGATTCTGCCTTGACTGGACTCTGTGTAAGCCCCTGTGTCCCCAGAGCAGGGACCAAACAACCAGGAGAAATGAGCAGGCACCATGGGGAGGGCGGAGGACTGTGGAAAACTGGCACCCACAAGCCCCAACTAGAGACACTGGCTCTGACCCACTGTTGCCAGGCAACAGTATAGGCCCCAGGCTGCCAAGTGTTCTGATTTGTCAATGAAGCTACAAGACTGGGAGGCTATGTAAGATCTCCTGATTTTCACGTTGGCAACTATGACCAGCAAAGAGTGGCCTCCCAAAGATACCCAAATCTTAATCCCAGAACTTGTGAATATATTAGGTTTTGTGGCAAAGGAGAATTAAGGTAGCAGTTGGAATTTAAGTTTCTAGGCAGGGCTTGGGGGTTCACACCTCTAATCCCAGCACTTTAGCAGGCTGAGACAGGCAGATCAGTTGAGGTCAGGAGTTCGAGACCAGCCTAGCCAACATGGTAAAATCCCGTCTCTACTAAAAATACAAAAATTCACCAGGCACAGTGGCACACACCTGTAATCCCAGCTACTCAGGAGGCTGAGGCAAAAGAATCCCTTGAACCCGGGAGGCGGAGGTTGCTGTGAGCCAAGATGGTGCCACTGCACTCCAGCCTGGGTCAGAGAGCGAGACTCCATCTCAAAAAAAAAAAAAAAAAAAAATATTTTAAGTTTCTAATCAGCTGACTTTAAAAAATAGAATCCTGGATTATTCAGTGTGCCCACTGTAATCACAAGGATCCTTAAAAGTGGAAATGGGAGGCAGAAGACTCAGGGTCAGAGAGAAACCATGTGGGAAAGACTGGAAAGCCACAGCTGGCTTTAAAAATGGAAGGAGCATGAGCCAAGGAACACAGAAGGCCTCAAGAAGCTAGAAAGGCAGGGAAACGGGTTCTCCCCTAGAGCCGCCAGCAGGAGCCAGCCCGAACTACACCACGATCTCAGCCCACTGAAGAGGAAGACCTGTGTTGGACTTCCTGCCTATACAACTGTGTTGTTTTAAGCCACTGCATTTGTGGCAATTTGTCACAGCAGCCATAGGAAACTGACAGAGCAACCAATTTTAACGTTTAGAGAGAGGTGCAAACAAAACACTTCCGTGAGCTCAATCCACCCAAGGACCACTTTTCTAGTCCAGAATGAGCAGTCAAGGGTAAGGACCATTTCCAGGGTGCCCAGCACAGAGCCTAGCACACAGCAGCTCTCTGACATTCATCCCAAGATAACTTTTACCACATGGTCATAAAATTATCCAGGGATTTCTGGAAAACAGAGCTGCTTAACTGAAAGGAGTTCTATTCCCAAGGGACTGTTTAATCACATCTCATGGAGATGAAAACAGAAAAAAGTGAGGGCTCTTCAGGTCCTCTGGAAGATGCCCCCCAATCTCTCCTTTCCAGCCACCTTCAGGGTACCAGCTTGCTCACCACAGCTCCAAATAACTTTGGTTGTTCTTCAACAGCAGAGGAACGCTTGTCAAGTGGGCTCTTTTTAGCTCCTCACTTTCACCAGCGCAGAGATGCTCTGATTATAGGTGGGGTGGAAGGCCCACAGGCCTACCCACTCACCGCCAAAACGCTATGTGAAAACCACAGCCCATGAGCCAAACCTCACCAAGCTCTTGCCTATCCTGCCTGGATGGCCTGGTCAGCAGGCAGCTGAGCCTCAGCCATATGTCCAGCTCTTCCTCCTCTGCACCTTCCTTGCTCAGCTCAGTCCTCTGCATAATGCAGCTCCCTCAGTCAAGGATCCTCTCACCTCTGTCCCCAAGAACTCCCATTTTTCCTTCAAGACTCAACTTACCTACTATTTCCTCAAAACCTTCTCTGGTTCCCAGGTTCCATTCCCAGCGTTTGATCCCACTTTCTAAACTTCCCTCCCCCAGCTATTTCCCAAAGCTAATATTACTTGTTACTGAGGCAAAAGCCACCATCTGCAGATGAAAAACTATTTTGAAAAGAAGACCTTACATTTTATTCACTCATGTGTTCTCAGCCAATAGCACACAATATATATGTGCTCAATAAGCATTAAGAATAAATGAAGTGGACTATAAACTCATTTTTTGACTGAAATACCATATATTACAATGATATTATGACATGCATTAACTGTACTATGTAAAACCTCACTTCTAGACTTTGACTAGTAAGAATCTAAGTTAGTAACTCTACATTATAACTATCTTTAGTAAAATTAAAGAAATGTAATTTAAAATTTTACAAGTACTATCTGCTGCAGTCATTACAATTTAGGGTGTGGAGAGGAACTTGGCTAGCAAGCCTGACAGAACAGATAAGAACCTGCTGTGCCTGCTCTGTGGCTAAAATGCAGGTTGAAAGGAGGCTTGCCAAATTGGTGGATCACAGTCTCTTCTGCCTGTCTCTTGTTTAAACTTTCTGCTAAGCTGTCCTTCTTTTCCAAGGCAGCTTACAGGTATACTTCAGCCAGGGTGATCATTCCTGCCAGCTCCCCTCCAGCCCTGATTCCACGAGCCCATCCACAGTCATTCTACAACAGCTCAGGAACCCAGTCCCCACACCACATTACTTCAAAGGCTTCATCTGGCTCTAATTCTCCCCTTCCAAACCCTGACACTCCCAGAGGCTCCTCTGGACACACAGCTCAGCTTCTCAACCCACACAGACTATGAGAATTGTCTGGGGGCACTTCTAAAAATTACTGGCTTTCCCCTTGATTGGTCTAGGGTGGGGCCCCATCATGGGCATTTTTTTTAGCTTTCCAGGCCACATGATTTGCAGGCTCCCAGAGTGTCAAATCCAAACTTCCCAGCCAGAGTTGAAGCTCCCTTTTCTCCCCAAACAGAACTCAACTCTGGCTTCTCTTTACCCTCCACCTCTACAACTGCTATCTAGCCAGTCTCAGGAACCCAGTCTGGGACAGGCCCCCACCCACAGAGATTACTCCACAGGCCACTGCCAGGGGCCCCCTTCCCCAACACTTGAAGTGGCACCCACTCCTCAAGACCTACCCGGCTCCCTGCTACCCAGAAAACCAAACCCCAAGCCACCTGGGTGCTCACTACTCCCAGCAGGCATCCATCCGGTGCCGGCTGCAAGACCCTGCACACACTCATGGCACCTACTCCATGCCATCTCAAGCTTTAATTCCTGCTGCTCCTGAGATCCAAAATGCCTTCCATCTGCCTTCCACTTAGGGATACTGTTCCTTGTTCTTCAAGGTCCAGCTCAAATCCTATCTTCTCCTGATACCCTCCCTGACTCTTGCAGGTTTTTTTCTCCATTCTTCATCCCCTGACAAAGAATCAAAATCATGGCTCAACAAACTGCTAGCTTCTGTCTCATAAATATTAACTTTGTCTTCTCAATTAGACTAAGTTCTTGGTGGCATTTCATTTATACCCATTATTCGCCTCTAGATCATATGTTCCACATTTTTCAGGTTGACACTGGCCTCAGTCATAAAACTGTCCTTGAAATACTTACACTTCCACATCTCCCAGCTGCTTCTCATAAAGTGACAAATTCTTTCTCCAATCTGATGTTTCCCAAATTTTGTCATCCATAGTATAGTCATTATATCCTAGGACAGCCCTGAGTATCAAAAAGGCACACAGGGGCTGGGCACGGCGGCTCACGAGGTCAAGAGATCGAGACCATCCTGGCCAACATGGTGAAACCCTGTCTCTACTAAAAAATACAAAAATTAGCTGGGCGTGGTGGCACACACCTGTAGTCCCAGCTACTCGGGAGGCTGAGGCAGGAGAATTGCTTGAACCCAGGAGGCGGAGGTTGCAGTGAGCCGAGGTTGCGCCACTGCACTCCAGCCTGGCACCTGGTGACAGAGTGAGACTCTGTCTCAAAAAAAAAAAAAAAAAAAAAAAAAAAAGGAAAACCGGGGGGTTTTTGTTTGCCGAGGTTGGGCCAATTCTCTCCAGCGTGGTACCGGGGTTCATTTTGATAATGTTTATAAAAAAAAAAAAAAAAAAAAAAAAAAAAAGGCACACAGGGAGGATTTGCTTTCGGCGAGGGGTGAGGAAAAAAGTGACTGTTGTGACCTATCCATATCCCTTTATTGTGAGGACTTTTTTTTGGTGTAGGGAGGAGGCTCTTAGTACAACTTTTTGCTCACATTGATTTATTCATCTCAGAGTCTTAAAGCGTTCACAAAACAAACTCAAGTCCAAGCCTCCAGGGCCTCCCACAAGTGCAGGACAGGCACCAACACATACCTGTTTACCATTCCTTGGCTGGGGAGCTGCAAGCAGTGCTCAAACCTTGGGGAAGTGCTCACACCCTAGCCTTCCCACCCTGGACGCTGTTAAGACCAGGGGAAAATATCCATTGGCTAGAACCCAGGTGTTAATTGCCTGATGGGGAAGGAGATACTTTACATGTAACTTTTTAAGACTACCAAACTCCGGCTGGCACAATGGCTCATGCCTGTAATCCCAGCACTTTGGGAGACCGAGGCAGGTGGATCACAAGGTCAAGAGATCGAGACCATCCTGGCTGTCTTTACTAAAAATACAAAAATTAGCCGGGTGTGGTGGCACACGCCTCTAGTCCCAGCTACTCGAGAGGCTGAGGCAGGAGAATCACTTAAACCTGGGGAGGCGGAGGTTGTAGTGAGCTGAGATGGTGCCACTGCACTCCAGCCTGGCCAACAGAGCAAGACTCTATCTCAACCAAAAAAAAAAAAAAAAAAAAAAAAAAAACACATGCCAAACACCATATGAATTTTACACCACCCCGCTGTTTTTTTTTGTTGTGACAATTTTACCCAGGCTGGAGTGCAGTGGTGCGATCCTGGCCCGCTGCAACTTCTGCCTCCTGAGTTCAAGCAATTCTCCTGACTCAGCCTCCTGAGTAGCTAGGACTACAGGTGTGCGCCACCAAGCCCAGCTGATTTTGTATTTTTAGTAGAGATGGGATTTTACCATGTTGGTTAGGCCGGTTTCGAAATCCTGACCTCAGGTAATCCACCCACCTCAGGCTCCCAGTAATAGCATTAGTAGAGGGTTCTCAGTCCTTAGTACCCATACCAGTATGCAGAGCTGCAGGATCAAAAAGTAAAAAGAAATGTCCCCTTCGCTCAAAGAGCAATTTGGCCAACTATTTTAACACAGCTTTGCAAACACAAAAACCCTTACCAGCCTACACAGACTTCCTTGGGGTTAAGCCAACTGGGGTAGCCCTAGATCCCTGTTGTACACATCCAGGCAGCTTAGCCTGACAGAGAGGTAAGGTGTTGTCATAGAAACAACTTCATAAAGCTCCAAAATCAGACAGGCGTGGGACTGAATTCAGGTCCAGCCAGCCACTGGCTGGGTGCCCATGACCAAGCTTGCCTCTTCCCAATCCCAGCTTGCTCAGCCTACCTCTCGGGGCTGTGGTGAGGATACAGTGAGGTAATGGGCACAGCTGGCACAGCTGCAGATGAGGTCATATAAATAAAGCAGTTCTGAGTTTGACACCGGTGGCAGCAAATACCAGCTGGGGCACTTACTAGCTGTGTGGCCTGGGGCAGGTCACTGAACTCCTCTTAGTTTTCTAAAATGCAAAAAGAGAAATGGTGATAGGACTTGCAGGACCACCATGAAAATTAAAGAGTGCATAAAATCAGTAACGTAAGGCCTGGCACACAAGAAGTATTCAAAAGCCACCTGGGCTCATACATACCTCCCTGCAGTCAGTTTTAATGGACAAGTTGATAATTACCACTGGAGAAAAAGTATTCAAACTGCGAACTATAAACATGAAAGAGTATTAAATCTGAATTGTTGGAGGGAGGAGAAGCGACTTCCATTAACACCAGTGGTCCATCCCAAACGGCCCTGTGCAAGTCTACCAGGACCCACCAACATCACTCCCTCGACCTTTCCAAGTTACAATTTTTTTTTTTTTTTCCTGAGAAGAGTCACACTCCTCACCCAGGCTGGAGTGTAGTGGCACAATGTTGGCTCACTGCAACCTCTGCCTCCCAGGTTCAAGCAATTCTTGTGTCTCAGCCTCCCTAGTAGTTGGCACTACAGGCCCACACCACCACACCTGGCTCATTTTTGTATTTTTAGTAGAGACGGGGTTTCGCCATGTTGGCCAGGCTGGTCTCCAACTCCTGGCCTCCAACGATCCACCAGCCTCAGCCTCTCAAAATGCTGGGATTACAGGCGTGAGCTACCACACCCAGCCCCCAAGTTACAATTCTAAAAAACCTAGACAGCAAACTTCTTGCACGATGTGTCAGAATGAACCTGCTTTTTCAAGAGAATCCAAGATTTACAGCCTTTTTGAAAGACACTGACATCTTCTGTCCCCTTCATTAAGGAAAGCATCTCGGGCCAGATGTGGTGGCTCATGCCTGTAATCCTAGCACTTTGGGAGGCCGAGGTGGGTGGATCACCTGAGGTCAGGAGTTCAAGACCAGCCTGGCCATCATGGTGAAACCCCATCTTTAAAAAAAAAAAAAAAAAAAAAAAAAAGGAAAGCATCTCAATTAACCCACATAGTGATAATCCCTGAGACCACAGTCCAAATTACAATCATGAAAGAATGAAGTGAAAACACTCTTTGAGAACCCAAATTTCCTTTCCAAATATCATGCCATCCAGCATATTCGGAGCAATATTCAGAAACGTTTCAGTGTCATTTCTGAGTTCCTACTGCACAGCCAGCAGGTGCTAGACACCGTACACACCCTCTTATTCAGTCCTCTGGGCCAAGGTTCCCAAATTTGGTCCCTACACTGGCACCATGAGTAGCAGGTAAAAGCTGGCTAAAAATACACATTCTCTGCCAGATTTGGTGGCTCACACCCATAATCCTGGCACTTTGGGAGGCCAAGGCGGGCGGATCACTTGAGGTCAGGAATTTGAAACCAGTCTGGCCAACATGATGAAACCCCATCTGTACTAAAAATATAAAAAATTAGCCAGGCATGGTGGCACACACCTGTAATCTCAGCTACTCAGAAGGCTGAGGCAGGAAAATTGCTTTAACCTGGGAGGTGGAGGTTGCAGTGTGCCAAGACCGTGCCACTGCACTCTAGCTTGGGCGACAGAGCAAGACTCCGTCTTTAAAAAAAAAAAAAAAAAAAAGGCATGGTGGCTCACACCTATAATCCTAGCACTTTGGGAGGCCGAGGTGTGTGGATCACCTGTGGTCAGGAGTTCAAGACCAGCCTGGCCATCATGGTGAAACCCCATCTTTATTTAAAAAAAAAAAAAAGGGGGGGGGGCTGGCGCAGTGGCTTACGCCTGTAATCCCAGCAGTTTGGGAGGCCAAGACAGGCGGGTCACGAGGTCAGGAGATCAAGATCATCCTGGCCATGATGAAACCCTGTCTCTACTAAAATACAAAAAAATTAGCCGGGCGTGGTGGCACTCGCCTGTAGTCCCAGCTACTCAGGAGGCTGAGGCAGGGGAATCGCTTGAACCCGGGAGACGGAGGTTGCAGTGAGCCAAGATCGTGCCACTACACTCCAGCCTAGTGAAAGAGCAAGACTCCGTCTCAAAAAAAAAAAAAAAAAAAAGGCACATTCTCAGGCCTCCCCTCCCTAATCAGAAACAATGGGGTGAAGCCCCAGCCATGTGTTCAGCAAGCCCTCTGGGTGCTTCTGCTGCACAATGGAGTTTGAGAAATACGGCTAGTCTATGCCATGAAGTAGTGATTACGAGCCCCACTTTAGAAATGAGGAAGCCAAAGCTCAGTGATTCAAGTGCCCAAAGCCATCCAGCCAGGAGGCCCATTAGTACCCACACTTTATTTATTCCAAAGCTATCTGCCACACGGCCTTTGAAGCCAAATTGTCTGTACCACTGGTATTTTCAGATATTGAGCTGCTGCAACGTGCAACTACCTAAGAGGGGTGGGACTGAGAGGAAAATTGAAGTCTGCACTCAGAAGTGATTAATTATAAATGCTTTTAAATCCACATCATGCATTAGCCCTAAATGATCAGCCATCCCCCAGGATGAGCCTACTTTTCCCTGTCCTATGAATCAACAGGGTTACCATGAAGAGAAGATAGGGAGTCCCTTTATTTACAGCCCTTTGCACGTCCAATTCCCTGTATTGCTTTGAACAGAAAGAATTAAGTTACCTGTTCGGTCTCTAGAGGGCTTGAAAGTAAAGCACACTCTGCCTAGACCAGGACCAACATGAAACAGAATCAGGAAAAGGACTTTCTGTGCCCAGGAACAAAGGAGGCTCCAGCACCCAGGTACCAGGGGAATGAGTCACCAGAAAGAATCCAATGCACACACAGGGAGCATTTTAACAATGTTGCAGATCTGGTTCAAAAGAAGGCAGGTTTTTTTTTTTTTTTTTTTTTTTTTTTGAGACAGAGTCTCACTCTGTCACCCAGACTAGAGGCTCACTACAACCTCCCCTTCCCAGGTTCAAGTGATTCTCCTGCCTCAGCCTCCTGAGTAGCTGGGACTACAGGTGCATGCCACTATGGCTGGCTGATTTTTGTATTTTTTGGTGGAGATGGGGTTTTGCCACATTGGCCAAGCTGGCCTCAAACTCCTGGCCTCACTTGATCCACCCGCCTCAGCCTCCCGAAATACTGGGATTACAAGCATGAGCCACCATGGTCAGCCTAGGCTTTTTTTTCTTTTTTAATTAAACCCCAAATCTAATGTCTTTCAGCTAAAATAATCCATTAATTATTGACATTCAAACCACAGTGTTTTCAAAGGTTCTAAGGTTAGGAAAGAGCCAAAAATCTCATCACTTCCAATTCCCAACCTTCTAGATAAACTTGGTGGTGATTTTCAGACCACAAATTTATCCTATAATTTAAATAAAGACCTATTATTTTGTGGGGCCTTCTACAGGGGCCGGTGGAGTAGAAGGGACCCAGGCATGGGAATTACACAGATGTCACTTTGAATCATTTCCCAATGCACCTGACAAAAAACAAAAACAAATGCTCTTCCCATCCTCAACCACCTTAATCATATCACCCCACGTCCCTCAGTCCACTGTTAACTTGCAGTGTGTCTCTTCATCCCCGTGAGACTTGGTCCTCAAAGTGGATAATGAGTATAATAAAATTTTGGAGTCCAACAGATCTGTTCAAATCACTAACTGGCTGTGCAACCTTGAGCATGTAACTTAAGCTCCCTGGGCCTCAGTTTCCTCACCTGCAGATGAGGTGGATAAACCTACACAACTGACACACAATTGCTGGACCAACAGCGGTGATTTCTCCAACAGTGTGACAGAACAGCAGAGCCTGCAGTAATGGAGCCATGAAATTGTGCTCCCCTGCCTCAAGGACTACTGATGACAGACCTTTACTGAGCACCTACCTTCTATCAGAGACGGAGCCTGGTACTGGAGAAGTAAAGACAGGGTGACTACTGGCCTCAAAGATGTCACAGTGTCACACGAGCCCCAGATACACAGAAGATGTCGTAAGTGCACCAAAAGACTGTGTGGGGTAGTGAAGGTAGGACAGAAGAGAAAAAAAGGGCCAAACATCGGGGGTGCTAGCCGGCAAAGTATTGACAGAGGAGGTCTGCTGACACCAAATACGTGAATTAAAAGTCCGGCAGACAAAAAGGGGATACAAATTAGACAATTCCTCACATCTTTTCAAGCCTCAACTTCCCCAAATCCAAAGCCGGGCACAGTAACTCATGCCTGTAATCCCAGCACTTTGGGAGGCCAAGATAGGTGGATCATTTGAGGTCAATAGTTCGAGACCAGACTGGCCAATATGGTGAAACCCTGTCTCTACTAAAAATACAAAAATCAGCCGGGCATGGTGGCACATGCCTGTAGTCCCAGCTACTCAGGAGGATGAGGAGGAGAATCGCTTAAACCCAGGAGACAGACGTTGCAGTGAGCCAAGATTACACCACTGCACTCCAGCCCAGGTCACAGAGTGAGACTCTGTCTCAAAAAAAAAAAATCCCCAAATCCAAGCCGTTGGACTTCTCCAAGGCTCAGGGTCACCAGGTATACATGCCATAAAATGACAACAACCGTGGTCCTTCACACCCTATAAGCCAGACAGGAAGGTTGTGAGAACAGTGAGACTTGCCAGAAAGCTTAGAAAATGTAAATGTACTTTCCAAAAGTATGACAAGGACAATTGCATGCATAAAAATCTCTTAGTACTTCAGTTCACAACTGAAAGTTGCCACTCCTCCTAATTAAAGTCCCCTCCCCCCAAAAAAAATTGTCCTTCCTTCAAGTTCAGGAAAAGCCAAACTATTAAAATAAATCAGAGTCCCAAAAGCTTTTCAACTTTTGCAGGACTCTTATTCAGAATCCCAATTCTCCAGAAATCCTCTCTGCTCATCATGGAAAAGGGTTAATAATACAGAGAATTTCTACAAAGGTTGGGTCATTTTTCAAGGCTGCATACACGATGGTAGATGTTATCACTCGAAAGTTTTACATTTCTTCACACCTCAAGTGCCTGGCACACTGCTGAAGAGTTTTCCACAGAGCTCTCCATCTGGCCAGCTCAGGCTTTAGAGAGGCAAAAAGCCTCTGTAAACCGGGGGAACTTGGTACATCCCACAAGACAATCCAAACTGGCTCCAAGTCAGGGACTTGTGGGACGCAGTCCTGAATCATGCCTTATAGTAATTTACACTTTACCAAGTCTTTAGTAACCTGTATCTCATTCCATGCTTACAAAAGAATAGTCCAGTGAGACTGGGAAAAATGACTAGCCCAATTTTAAAACTAGGGAAACAAATAAGCTTTTAAAATGTAAAAGTAAAAATACAGATAAAGATTTAGGCCGGGCATCGTGCCTCACGCCTGTAATACCAGCACTTTGGGAGGCTGAGGTGGGCAGATCACCTGAGGGCAGGAGTTCGAGACTCACCTGGCCAACATGGTGAAAAACTATGTATGTATGTACGTCTCTACTAAACATACAAAAATTAGCCGGGTGTGGTGGCATGTGCCTGTAATCCCAGCTACTCCGGAGGCTGAGGCAGGAAAATCACTTGAACCCAGGAGGCAGAGGTTGCAGTGAGCCAAGACTGTGCCATTGCACTCCAGCCTGGAGGCAGAATGAGACTCCGTATCAAAAAAATAATAATAAAAGATTTAAAGGTCTAGGTGTGCATCCCCAACACAATCACTTGTCCCAAAAACAAGCACTGAACAAGTACCATTCAGAAGCAAATTGTAGTCCCTTTTGATGTTCATTTAAATACAGATGAAAACTTAATTATCAGTGCTAACTCAATCACTGCTGTGCCAGATTCAGCATAAGATTTTGTCAGTACTTAGCATTCTGCATCTAGAACTACAAGAGGCACGTTTTCTGCCAAATCTTCATCATATTACATAATGAAAGGAAGCTTGGATTCTTAAGATTCACCTTTCCCCATCATTTTAACCCCCTGTTCCAATCCCTCCTTTTACAGGGTATTTTCTGGAGGTGAAAAAGAAGAACTCATTCCTTCTCATATTTTCCTGCCCACTTTCTTGTGTGAATGTTAAAAATAAAGAGGAAGGTAGGGTCCTGAACATCTCGCTAAAAAAAAGTTATTAAATGTGGTAAACAGAGCCCTTGAGACGTAGCTTCCAGTTAGTTCTGCACTCACACAATATCACTGCATGACCTTGGGCAAATTACTGCATTTCTGGGCCTCAGTTTCCCTCATCTGAACCCTAACC
>CAUYLG010029142.1:0-49355 GCA_963573385.1 Cacajao melanocephalus
AAATAACTCTATTAAAAAGTGGGCAAAGGACATAACAGACATTTTCAAAACGAGACATACAAGCGACCAACCAGCATAAGAAAACATACTCAACATCATTAATCATTAGATGAATGCAAATTAAAACCACAATGAGATACCATCTTACACTAGTCAGAATGACTATTAATAAAATGTCTGAAAACCAAAGATGTTAGCAAGCATGCAAAGACAAGGGAATGCTTATACATTGTAGGTGGGAATGTAAAGTAGTACAACCCTTATGGAAAACAGTATAGAGATTTCTCAAAGGACTAAAATAGAACTATCATTCAATCTAGCAATCCCAGTACTGGGTATATCCCTAAAGGGAAATAAATAATTACATAAAAAGAAACCTGCATGTGCTCGTGTGTGTGTGTGTGTGTGTGTGTGTGTGTGTGTGTGTGTGTGTAGCACTATTTACAATAGTAAAGGTATGGAATCAACAGCCTAAGTGTACATCAAGACAAGACTGAATAATGAAAATGTGGTATATGTACTGTAGGATACTGCTCAGACATAAAAAAGAAAGAAAGCATTCATTTGCAGCAACATGGTTGGAATTGGAGGCTATTAACCTCTGTTAAATAACTCAGAAACAGAAAGTCAAATACCACATGTTCTCACTTACAAGTGGGAGCTAAACAGTAGGTACACATAGACATATGGAGTGAAATCATAGACACTGAAGTATACAAAAGGGAGGAAGATGGGAAAGAGATGATGGTTGAAAAAATACCTATTGGGTATAATATTCACTATACAGGTGATGGGCACACTAAAAACCCAGACTTTACCAGTACCCAATATATGCATGTAAGAAACCTGCACATATATCCCCTACATATATTAAAAATAAATAAAAAAAAAAACCAAGAAGTGGAGAGACTTAGGGCAAGGTAATAAGAGTTTGTCTCATGACCACCACAAATGGATGAAGTGAAGAAAAACAGGTATAAGAGATAGCCAAGGAAAAATCCGAATAACTTGCTGAAGGATTGAATTTGGAGAAAGTCAGATTTTATGAACCAATAGAGACAAAAGGTTTACATGAAAGAAGCCTTTAGGACTGAAACATTTGGTGTTTGAATTTAATCCAAATCAGGTATTCCTTACATAAGTAAAACACCTGATGTTCCCTTGAAGTTTTAATGAATGTTCCTTCTCATCCTTCCACTTGTCTCTATTTTCTCTAGGACTATAAAGCACAAATTCCACAATCATATCTACATTGGAGTTCACAATGGACTAAGAGTCTAGTTTATTCTCTCACTTGCTTATTTCCTGTGTTCACCTTAGTCAGTCTATGGAAAGAATACACGAATAATTCTTTTTGTCTTTACTTTTATAGAAGACAAAACAGTCAAGTGTAAACAGACACACACAAACACCCATATGACTAACCTTGGGTCACATATTTAGGGGCAAAATGGGAATTAAGTATTGGTGTGAATGGTAGGAATAGAAGGGGATAGGCGATAAGTAGTTGGAGATGGGGAGGGATCAGAGGAGAAGAGGTTTAGACAAGAAAGGGACCTTGGTTCTTCTACTAATGTTATCACTAAGCAGCTGAGTGACTAAGGTGAATCACTTCAACTTTCTGAGTCTCAGCTTCCTGCCATCAGTATGCTTTGCAAATGAGAGGTCATAGAATGCATATAATTATTTGTAATATTTCTATTTAATTTTGACTTGCTGTCTGTGTAGCTTCTGATGTGTATTCCTTGTCTAACATATACATTACTCTAAAGACAGGATCTATGATTATCTAAATTGAAAAGCAATGAAGGGAGGCAAAGTTTAAAAACTTTTACTCAGCACATACTAGGAGCTAGATGCATTTCATATACTGCCTCATGTGATTATCATCGTGCCCCATTTAACAGATGAGAACACTAAGAATTAGCCGTGAAGCTCCTATTTTCTGTAATACATTCAGAGCAAGCTGGGTAAGAAATGAACAAAGTGCAAACACTTCAGTGCCTTTTTCTGGATTGACTGCTCTTCACACAACACATTTAACTTTGTATTTATTAAGAAGTTGCTTTGTACAATGTTCTACTAAACACTGGATCCATAACACAACTATATCACTAGATAAGCGTCTAATCTTGTGATTCTTTACCCATCTTGTAAAGTCTTGCACAGACTGTCCCTTGCTTAACTATCCCGCCTCAACTCCCATTATCCCCCCATTCCCACTCTTACATTTCCTAAAACCATAGCTGAAGTTCCTCTGGTGTTCTCTCCCATTACAACAAGGTTGGGCTTTATCACATTTTTTTCTTTCCCTAGAAGATTGTTTTTAAAAATTCTGGCTAAAATCTACTCATTATTCATCTCTCAGTTTAAATGTAACTTCACAAAAAATTCCATCCTGACTTCCCCAGCCAACCAAGTCCCCAGGTAAAATCTTTCTGTGCTCCTCTTTCGTGGTGCTTGGGACATCCTAATTCTTTGAAATTGTTTATTACCCTCTGGCTTCCCCTTTTGATTATAATTTCACTGGAGCAGCAAACCATGACCCTCCTCTCCCCTCCCCTCCCCTCCCTTCCCCTCCTCTCCTCTCCTCTCCTCTCCTCTCCTTCCTCTGTTGGTGAAATACCAGATTCACAAAAATATTTTTTGACTATCTAAAGAACAGATTCAATATTCAGTACAAAGTCTGACAAAGGCTAAAAGACAGAGGCAGGATTTTGTAGGTGATGGCAAGATGTGGGAGCAGTAAAGTTTTCTGGAAAATATATTAAAGTTGGATGTACAAACAGGGATCATAGAGTCCTAAGTGCAGCTGATCAAACTATGAATAACTACAACTCTTGATAAGATGCATAATCAGTATGAGGACTTGTGTGTAGATTCTTGTTTCCTTAATTCCACGTAAGTTTTGAAATCAGGTCTTAGCCTCTGTCTTCATTTCTGCCTTTCTGTTACCTCCTACACCCAGCAATATTCTAATGGGAATCTGAAAATAAAGTATCACTACAAGGTAGACCATGTGTCCACAGTGAAGCCAGAGTAGACAATAGTGTCTGAACCTTAGCTTCAATTGGGACTTCACTGTTCAGAGGATAAAGCATATTAGAAAGGCTGAGTACAGGACATGGCAAGCATGGCCTGGTGCTTACAGAAGGAAGAGGGGTCAGATGTTGTCAGAGTGTCATAACCTGCCCAGAAGAATGTCTCAGAGACCCAGCCAGAGGCTTTGTGGCCAACTCACACTCTCCATCCAATTCTGGAAGCCCTGGTTCTAAACTCGTTTCAATTTGAGGAAGCTTTGTTTCCTCCTCCCATAGACCTGGCAGTGCTTCACCTGAGGAAGGAAACGATTCAGAAGCTATAAACCATTTCATCCCTCAAATATGAAACTAATCCTTGTCACTCAAGCCCAAACCTTTTCCCACCACTGAGATTAAAGAGGACTCTCTGGATCCGCCCCTGCCCTCTGGCACTGCCTTTCTTCATTGCTCTGCTCCATTTCCTCTCCATTTGCTCACATAATATCAGAAAACTCTACCTTTTCTCCCTACTCATGGACTCAGAATTATTCTTTTTTGGCTGGCAAGCTGTGGTCTAGGCAACTACATGAAGCTTCCATCTTCATTCTGAGACAGCATACTAAATTCATGCAGTGTGTATGGGGTTAATTTAAGTGAAGAAGATAAATTTATTTCTTGTCAAATTTAGTTTGTGCAAGAAAAAAATCGCTTGTTAAAGTTTGCATCTTTTTCTGGGAACTTGTGTTAATTTTCTTTTGATTTATTATTTTGTTCAATACATGCATGTATAGGAAGCAAAAAAAAAATGTGCAATAGGGAAAGTCTAGCAATAAGACAAAAGCACAGAGGGGAGAATGGGTCTGTGTAGCACAGTTAACACGTCCTAAGTCAGAAGGAGGTTTGGGCCATTCCTTGCTTTTTTTGTATTCAGTTTCTTTCCAATTGTATACTATGAGAGTTGAATCCGCAGAAATCTAAATTCACTCAGCACTTACATCTATTGTTTCTATTTTTCCTAGCACTTATCAACTGAGTAATCTTGGGAAAATTGCTTAATTTCTCACTTTCCGTTTCTCCATTTATAAAATAGGTATATTAAGAATGAAAGGTAAATATATGGTTCTGGATTTGATGGTGTTGGTGATAACAGTCATAATGGTAGTGCAAGTTGTATTCTTGATGGTGACCATGTTTGTGGTACTGTTGAGTTTCTGGTCTTGGTGGTGATGGTGAGACAATGGTGACAGTGGTGAGGTAATAATGACACTGATGATAGTGTTGCCCAAAAGAGGCAATCAACTCACAAAAGATGAATTTATTTACCTTCCACCATAGTCAACAGCTCTGCTGGCTCTGCCACTAGGTTGGAACTCTAATAGAATATTTCAGAATCTTCCATGAAACCTCCTATTTCCTTCTCCAGAAGATGTAAATTAGGTGCTCAAAATGTTTAGAAAATAATCGAGGCTTCTTTGAGTAAATCAATCTCTAGGAAGTGAGGAACTCCTTCGTGGGTCCCATCAACTGCAACAAGCTCTGAGCTGGGATATTAAATTATCTGCAAAACTAACAGAGAAAGCACTAACTGAAAATCAGTAAGCACTACTGATTAATGTCAACTTAATGTCTACTCTTCAAGATTAAGGGCAGGCTTAGCAAAATCAATAGCATGTAGGAAGGTATAAAAAGATGAAACGGTATAGCACATTGTGGGGAAGATTAAGAATCTAGGGGTAGGAGCACAAGACAGATGAAAGAGCTGTAGGTGGGACTAAAGAAGTTGATTGTGGCCAATCACAGGTGGTCTTTCAAGTCGGGCAAAGGAACTCTCATTATCTTCTTGACAGCAAGCAGGCACCTTGAAGGAGGGTAATCTGATCTTCATTTTTTTCAGAACATTATTTCATCTGCACTGTGGAAAAGGGGTTGGTAGGATGGAAATGGAAAAGAACAAGACCAACATGTCATAGTGGGTCAGATGAAAAATGATACAGTCCAAATGGGAGGGAAAGAGACCATGTTGGGAGATTGGAGAGATATTTTGGAATTGGAACTAAAATACTTAAAAAAAAAAAGATGAAGGTAGAATGGTGGGTAAGAAATAAGAGAAAAGGAGTAACAAAGAAATTGTCTCTATTTTTATTTGAGGCTTCTGCTGGAATTAGTGAAAAGACCGTTGAAGAGTATTGTGATGTAAGACAGATGGAAGAAAACCAGAAAAAGTTCGCAATGACCAAAGCTGAACAATTTGAGGGAAAAAAAGAGAAACAGGTTGTGTATAGTCTTAAAGTATATCCTCCAAGATATTTGCTCAGTATAGTGGAGATGGGGAGGAGATTGGAAACTTTATAGTGGAAAAACCCAGAAGAAACCGCTTTCACCCAGTGATCTGAGAATACATCACTAATAATAAGACATGTAAACATCATAAACCCAGTGATCTGATGAACTAGGAATGATAGAATGTCTTTTCTGTGGTATTCTTGCCAAAAATGCACAGCCCTATTCCAGTCATGTGAAAACACTAGTCGAATTGAGGGGTATGCTACAAAATAACTTACTGATGCTCTTCAAAAGTGTCAAGGTCATGAAAGACAAAAAAGGAGAGAACTGGTACAGTCTGTTGGAAACCAAAGAGAAATAAAAACTAAATGTAATGTGGAACCCTGTATAAGATCCTGGAACACAAAAAGAACATTAATGGAAAAACTGGTGAAATTTCGGTAGTGTAGTTTTGTGATTGGTATTGTACCAACGTAAATTTCCTGGTTCTGATCTTTGCACTATGGTTATGCAAGATGTTAATATTAGAGAAGCTTAGGCAAAACATATATGGAAATTCTGTTCTATTTTTGCAGGTCTTCCTCACTGACACTACTATAAGTAGTTCAAAATAAAGGTTTTCATTTTTTTGTTTTGTATTTTAGTGGACAGCACACTGGCTGTTTATTCTGGTTCCAATGTGGTGCTTTTCCACTCACTGTTTGACTTTGAATTATTTAGCTTCTCTGTCTCTTCCCCCAGTTGCTCTATAGGGATGTCAATATTTTACCTCTGCATAGGTAGTAGTCTGTGTCAAGTGATTCACGCAGGTACTTCTCGGCACTAAAGAATGTATGCAGAACTGTTGAGTTTGGTATAATATTGAACTGAAGTCTAGACTCTTACTTGCTATCTATGAGACCCTAGCAAAGCTGTGTAATTGCTCTAAGACTATTTTTCCCCATCATTAGAAGGAAGCTAATAATAGTATTCAGTTCATAGGGTTATCATGAGGGTTAAATGAGATAACAAACAGAGAATGCTTCGTCCAGTACTTTGTACATGGGAAATGTCTAAAATACAATTATTAATATTTTCCAAATGTTATGCTTCTAAAGCAAGTTAAGAGAAAGAGTACTTAATCATGGCTATACACAGAAAATCTAAAATGGTAATTAAAAAAAAATTCTGTTTAAAGAAGACAGCTTGTCTATAGTCAGGCATAGTTGACCAGATGAGGTTTTGGGGTAGAGGGTAGAGTTAGGAGTTTCTGTGCTAATCAGATTGGCTGTAGGGGCTCCTCACATTTTCTTCTCCTAGGCCTCTTGCCGTCATCACCCGCATCCCTCCCTGGCACGCCCTAACATTATACATTTTGGGTAGAAAACAACCTCAGACAAGGTACTGTGTCCAAACGTGGTTAAGAAGTTAAATTTAGAACAGACGGACAGCCTGACTTCATTTGGCTGCTGAGCTCCAAGCCTCACATCCAAACCACAGTGGTTCTCTATGCATTCCTGAAATCAAGGGGTGGAGAAGGAAGAGTGTTTGAGAAACTTCTACCTTGCATGTCTGTTCTCCTTCTGCAAGCAGTTGTCCCCAGGGGCCTGGGAGCTGAGTTCACTGCTCTCTATGTTGTATTAGTCCTAGAAGAGCAGCCCTTGGGTGGGCAAATGTTGTAGCGGTCAAGTTTCTGAACCAAAGGGTGAAGGCCAGCCTGACAGCAAGGCTAGAGAGAGTCTGTCCTTCCAACCTCAATGTGGATCAGAACTTGTCCCTCCCAAGCCCATGGCCACTGCTCTAGTCCAGCTCACAGCACCTCTGCAGGGATTACCACAGAAGCCTCTTTCTAGGCCTCCCAAGGTCAAGTTTCTCTTCCTTCTCTCCGAATCCCACCAGAGGCAGTGCCAAGAAGTGGTTTTGGGAGAGACCCCAGAATACCTCATCACTTCATTTGGAGCCAACCTCCCAGATAATCTTCAAATCAATATGCAATCCAAATAAAAGCAATGTCAACACACTAATCTAAATCCAACCAGCTTTTCAGCTGTATGCCTGCTCTGTACAAATACACACATCATCGCTGTTTCTCACTTTACAAGCAAACCTGATCACAACTCCCTTCTGGTTCCCAGTGCCTCGGGATTCAGTCCGGCCTCTGTAACTTGCCATTTAGGGATCTCCATACACATGCCTGTTTTCACTCTCTCTTCTCGCTGAGCCCTTACTCTTATAGGAGTTTCTCACTCCACTCCAAACTCCCATGCCCAGTGCTCCAAGTGCATAGCATTCTTTTTGCTTCTTGTGCATAACTTGCTCCCCAGTTTTCATCTTTTATATATTTTGATCCCTCTTCCTGGAATTCCCTTCCCCAGTTTATGACTAAATTCATGGCTCAGAGTTCAAAATCTCCACAAAGAATCCATCCGTAGATATCAAAGAAAGTTATTTATTTATGTATGTATTTATTTGACACAGAGTTTCCTTCTTTTTGCCCAGGCTGGAGTGCAATGGCACAATCTCAGCTCACAGCAACCTCCACCTCCTGTGTTCAAGCAATTCTCCTGCCTCAGCCTCCCAAATGCCCAGCTAATTTTGCATTTTTAGTAGAGATAGGTTTTCTCCATGTTGGTCAGGCTAGTCTTGAATTCTTGATCTCAGGTGATCTGCCTGCCTCGGCCTCCCAAAGTGCTGGGATTACAGGCATGAGCCACTGTGCCTGGCCCAAAGAACGTTCTTAGAAATTATCTAGTCTATACATATGAATCACAAATGTCTTCATCAAAAGAACACTGACAATAAGAAATTAGTACTTCACCCGACCCTAGGCACCATGCTGATCACTTCCCATGCATTAACTCACTGAATACTCATAAAATCCCCATAGGCAATAAAGTTATATTGTTCCCATTTTATAGCCAGAGTAACTGAGGTTTAGTGAGGTTAAGTAACTTTCAAAGGGCACACATCTAGAAAGGAAGGGCTTAGGATATAAACTCAGCACTAGAGACTTTGTATTCTTATGAAATGTTCTATACTGCTTCTGATCAATGCCATGACCACTGCCATTTACAATTGGGGTAACTAAATCCAAAAGAAAAGAAACATGTTTTTTCAAAAATATACAGTGAGTTTATAAACAGAAAGAATGAAATCCAAGTTCCCTACTTCTTAGTCTATAGGCATCCTATTGGACAGTTTCTGGAAGGAAAGGAAACCAACAAATAGCTCATTTAGCATTGCTTTTACTTCATTATTATTTATGTAGCTGGGTGCGCCATACAGTAGAGAACTTGAGAGAAGGAAAGGCAATTAGCTGGTATCTATTTAGAATTCATGCTTGTGAAGATCCTATGAAGTCATAAGAAGTGCCATTTCATGAGCTGTAGCTCAAAGAAACATGGTGGAAAATTCATTTCCCTGAGTTTCTGGCCTTCCTTTGTGAAATGGGAAAGCAATGACCTCTTGCAGGGTGGCTGTGAGTACTAAACGAAATATTGCACATTAAGCCCTTAGCATGAACCTTGATAAGGAGCATTCAGTAAACAGCAACTACCAGCCCATAGGGCGCATTCCTTCCAGGTCATGGCCCTAAGTCGTCAAAGAAAGAGACAACACAGAAGATTTGCAAAACCAAAGAAACTGTAAAGATTTTTTTTAAAATTGTGAATTCCTCCTTTCACAGGAAGAAAACTGAGACTACAGAAAAAAAAAGAAAAGAAAAGAAAAGAATAGGCCTATGGTCCACAAGTCGCTGGTGCTAAAACTCAAAGGACTGGAAATCTGGTCTCTTGACTCTGACCAGCATGCTTTCCAGCACAGCACTCTGCTTATAAAAACCCACAGACCACATGAGCCTGACTAAGTGACAGGGAGAAAATCCATGGAAATGCCCATCCTAATCTTTTGTCTGATCTGTGGACCTGAATGTGAAACTTAAGTTTTCAGCAGATATTGCCCCCTCTGAAGTATATACCTGTAAGATAAAATTGTGTGTGTGTGTGTGTGTGTGTGTGTGCATTGTGTTTGTGAAGAGAGAAAACAAGGAAGCTGAGGTGCAACTGTGTAAAATCTGCATGAACTCATACTAAAGCCTGAGAATAGAAGTCTTTGTCACATACTTCACAGAGCATGTTAGGAACACCTCTATTGTTAATTCAGAAAGTCCTGACCCCTTTGTCTTGTTCCTTTCACAAGCCAAGACTCATTTGCATTTCCGCTCCTTTCCTGCACTTTCAGATCCTTAAGACAGGATTTAGGAGCACATGTCTTATTTCTTTTTTCTCTTTTATCTCTTCCTTCCTCTTTCTTTTTCCACCTCCTCCCTATATTCCTTTGCTCCTCTTCTCTGTTGCAATTCCCTGCTTATCTCCCTACTTTTCCTTAGGCGTAAAGGATTGGAAGTCTGGCTTCTTTGGGGAAATGCCTTGCAGTCACCAAATAAAGAAGTGATTTCTTGATGCTTTCAGTTTTTGAAGATTTTAAAATATTAGCTAGAATCATTCAACAAGTATTTACTGAGTCTCTATTATGTCCCAGGCACAGCATATGTTGCTAGGGATGTATGAGTAAGTGAGATTGTTTCACCATTAACATTTAAAATCTACATGTCATCTACACTGTATTCAAGGCTTTATTTATATTGCCAGTTAAACTGTTATGATTTCTCATTCAAAGGCACTGTAAAGAGATAAGGAATATATATCCTTGAGGAGTTGTGGGTCTAAGAGAAGGCAATCCAATCACTTCCAAACTGTGGGTCCAGCTTGTTAAAATCCCACAGCCAAAAAAAAAAAAAATCATAATAATACCTGCCTTCTACATGGGGAGATCATCCATAGCACTCCAAAAATGTCCATTTTTTTCTAATTATGAAAGCAGTAGGATTTTTGAGAAAGCATTAATCATGATTCAGCTGTGGAGAGCATTCTGGACTATTTGAACGAGTTTTAGAATATTTGTTATATTTTTTCTGGCATAAAATAAAATGGAGATAATGAAGCAAGCATGTTCCATGTAACCCCTGAGATAGCTGTGAGAATCAACAGAGAGACCAGGTAGAAGGGCCCCACCTGGGACCCTGAGCCAGCAATAACCTTAGAGTCAAGGTGCCTGAAGCAGAGACTCTCTCCCCTTGGTTGATGGTGACTGAATGCCCTGGAACACAGCTCCCTCAATCATAACTATAACACTAGGGTTAGCTTCATTGACAAAGCCAGTACCTAACGTTCAGTGCCATGCTGGACGATATACACGCATTGTCTTTTTTTTAAGCCCCATGTTGAACTCCCATTATTTATTAATATTATTTTCATTTAGTAGATGAAGGTGTTTGGTATTTGATAAAATTGAATAAATAACTTGTCCCACATTATCCAGTCAGTAACTGGTAGAGCTGAGATTTAGTATGAAAATATATAGGTTGACTCTTAAATATGAATTTTTATTATTTACAAGATCTTATGCTTATTCTGACACAAGATGCACTGGGAAAATAAAAGTTGACTTACATGTTCTCTTTATGGAAAACATAAAAACATAATTTTTTTCTTTTTTAAAAGTTTAAAAAAATATTCAACATTAAAATCTTATTGCATTACCATAATATGTATATACTTAAAGCTGTATAAAAGAGAAAATACTCTTTTTCCAATCCTAACACCTATGTCCTTGCTCACCACCTTGAAGTGACCAGTATTAACAGCCTGGTGTTTGTCAGTATTTTTAATATTTTGTACTCCTTGCTAATCCAAGTCACCATTTACGAACTCCTGAAAGTCAGAACCTGTCAGGGAAGATTCAAGTTACAGTCTGTAAATGACGTGAGCATCAGCCAGAAAAGTAGGTAGTAAGTCATTCATGAAAAACAAGAGATGGCCTACAAAACCAAGACCTAATTTGTCTGCACTGGAAGCTGCTGAGAATTATTCCTACCGGTTCCAGCAGAAAACGTAATGTTGCCATTTCCAGATGGAGTGACCTGGCTTGAGGGCAGTCTACAAGGATTGTGTTGAGGAAGACCTTGTGTCTGGAGATATGTAGGGGCATTCACACTTGCTCTCTTGAATTCAACTACACAGAGCTCCATAAAGCATTGTGTGACCATAATGACAACCATAGGACAGAATCCCTGTTGCCTCCCTATACCCCAATTTCTGCCACCACTGTAGAATGACTTACTAAAACTATTTTCTACTTCAGCTCTTTTCCCTGGCATCTTTCTGTCCTTACTTAAGGTGTTAATATCAAGCTATATATTACTGCTTTTAAACCATGCCAGCTGACTTCCAGGTAGAGGCCATGAACTACCATACTTTCTGGGAATATGTTATAAATGTTAGCAACACCAAGCCTGAGAAATTGTCTTCAGTTGCAATCAATTTCCCACCATGGTGATAAAATGCTCTCAAAGAGTTCATGGGCCCCATTCCTAATGGGGCAATCAGGGGCTTGTTTGATCCCGGTTCTAATTACTTCCTAAGTCTCCATCCCATCACAGAGTGAGGGATGAATGCTTTGGGGCCTGAAGTTGGCTGTGAAGGACAAGTGAGTCATAGACAAACTTCCTCTCTGAAAGGTTCGCTGAGAGAGCCAATTATGCAGGGAGGAGGTGCTGTTCTGCATGCCCCAATTACTCAGGGATGAGAGGGGTCAGATCAGAAGCCTGACCCCCACAAGTAACCACACAAAACGTCTCAATAGCGTTTTCCAGGTGGGAAAACTTGAAAGCCGGACTCAGTCTGCTTTAGCAGCCCTTTCTCAAGAACCTTACAAAGGTTGGAGCCTCAGACAATGGCGGGGTCCTCCCATGGACCACCTCAGGGACAAAGAGGAATGCAATTGCTGAGATACAAGACACGGAAGCTGCTGCCTATTCTGAAAAAGGGTGGGGAAATTGTGGCAATTTCTAAAACAAGATTTTTTTCCCTTGGTCCAAAAAAGTAGCTTTTGATCTCCAGAAATAGAGTAAGATGAGGAATACCATGAGTGAAAGCATGAAGATTTTCAAATGAAATACATTAATTTATTAGCTTTATTTTTTATTTATTTACTTTTAATTTGCCTAAGGTATTTGAGCCTGGGACTTCATATGTTAAAAAAAAAATTACAGTTCTCCAAAAATTGGAGTTCCCTAAGATGCACCTTTTCAACCTGGTTATACCTCCTTTTGGGAGTCAACTTGGTTTGAACATTTGATAACCAAGGTGGTAGGTTAGAAAAGGGCAATTGCAAATACAGCCAACAACTCAGAAGCATCCTAGATTTCTAGGGTAAGGGGAAAATTTTGGGATAATTTAACCAAATCCTCTCATTCTTAAGAGATTGACGTCTGAGACCAAAGATGTAAAACCACTTGTCCAATGTTAAAATGCAAGTCAGCTACTGATAGGAATTATGTTTTGTAGAACACACACACACACGCACACACACACACACAAGCTTAAATGCACACATACAGATATTCATTATATGAGCCTGGAACTTACTTAGTTTTGGTTGTTTTCACTTAGTGGAGTTCTTAATTGGTATAGTTTCCAGGTTGAAACTCAGGATTGGAAAAACCTGTTTGTGGGAAATGTTAGAAGCCTTTGAAGTGGATAATCAAAGTGAGGGATCAATATCTTTCAGAGATACCAAGTCAGGAACCTTGGGGTTAAAAGGGAGAGACAATCGACAATTTAAATCTCTGAGATCACGATGTTGTATCTCCAAGCAGAAGATGAAATAGGGACTGAGGTATTAGCGTGTATCAGAAAGATACCCACAGCCATGAAAACAGCCTTTGCTCCCACTCTTTGGTTGGTGAAAGTTCCTTTCCCTGTGTCTGTTTCCTTATCTGTAAAATAGACCAAGGATAGTAGGTGATCTCTAAGGGTTCTCCTACCCTAACTGGTTTAACTTTTGGGACTTCACAGTTCTACTCAATACTGGCAGCTCAGGAAGCTAAATGTGGATAATTGTGAATAACTATGTATAACCTACCTGTCCCCCCACATTCTCTCTGAAAAGAGGCTCTTCTGATCCACAGAAATCTGGCCAGTTACATCCAAACTCCAAACCACCCCTTACCTGCTTCTATGGCCCACTTCTCTCAAGAGAAGTATGCATCCCGAGATAATGAAAAGCAAGGAAGCTTTATACAAATACTTAAGAGGCCAGAGTAAGAAGCATGGAGGAGAAAGTACAACCCAGAGGAAAGGCAAAAGAAGAAATAAATTTCATTTATGAATGTTGTGCACATTCACCCAGGCCAGGGTCCCAGAAGCACAGGGAGGAGGTCTGAAGTGTCACCGTAATGACAACAGATTCAAAACATATATCAGCATACAATTCAGGGAGCAGATGGCATTCCATTTCTTTTTATTCTCCACCCCCTTCTCTATCTTAGTGCAGCTTGCTTTCTTTCTTTTCTTTCTTTCTTTTTTCTTTCTTTTTTTCTTTCTTGCTTTCTTTCTTTCTTTTCCTTTCTGTTTCTTTCTTTCCTTCCTTCCTTCCTTCCTTCCTTCCCATCTCTTTCTTTCTTTCTTCCTTTCTTTCTTGGAGGCAGCAAGCTACAATAATGATGATGTTGATAACTTTAATTACTGCAATCTTTAACATGCTTATTTGCTGCCAAAGACTCTGTTCCCTTCTGGCAAAAACACCAAAAGATCATATCCTCTCCCCAACCCTGCCCCCATTTTTTTTTAATAGATGAGGAAGTGGAAGCTCCACTGGTTAAGTAACTCAGGATTATCCTTTCAAATAAGTGGCAGAGACAGGAATGTTAAACAGTTTAGATTTTAGATTTCAAAAAACCTGTTAGAGCTGCTGGTTCTCTGCTACTCGCTGTCTGAGTTTGAGCAACCTACTCAAATTTTTGCAGTTTCATTTAATTTCCTCATTTGAAAAACAGAATTAATAATAGTTTCCTCTCACGACTAACTAGGTATGGGTAAAAGAACTAGCACATGCCCAGCATAAAGCTGGTGTTTGATTAATATTAGTTTTTCCTTTCTCTCTGTCCTTCATTCTCTAATGTCTAATATTAAAATGATTGGTTTATGACATTTTTGATTCTGTAATTCCATAATCAGTACTTTCTTAGTGTGGAATCCACACCCATGAAGTCTCATTCTCCCAAGCCTCTGCCTCTACAGACACTAAACTCAGACAATACACACTCTTTCCAGTCATTGAAAGGGATATGGCTTTGGAGTAATAGGGGGAAAATATATCATGAGTAATATTAACAAGAAACCTCCATAAAAGTTGGCCCATAGCTTCTAAAATTCTTGTGGTTTATCATTTAAATGGAAACTTGGTCTCCCTATGGTAGATGGCAGCATTTTAAGACCCATCTTCTACAAGTCACTGAGGATTATTGATGGAAAAAATTATGAGAGACCATTTCAGCCAAGGGTAGAGACACTTAAAGAAATGTACCCGAAGAACATCAAGAAACAATATAATATAACCAGGACATCAAAGACCTCATAATTCCTATTTGTGAGTCGGGAAAATGGAACTGAGAGAGGTTTCCAAGTATCCATCAATTCAGTACATTCTGAACTGAGTGGCAAGGTGGTGTGAATTGCCATCATCTGTCTATGAACCTTTTATCTTTGTTGGTTTTTGAGAGAAATACACCCTGGCATGGAAAAGTAAAAGATTAGAACCCTCTGTCAACATTGCTATTTATTTTTCTAACATCCCTGGTTTCTTTTTTTTCCTTTCTTTCTCTCTCTTTTTTTTTTTTTCAATGAATAGCTATAAAATGAAAGTTTCACTGCTGTTTGAAAGCAAAGAAAAGTAATTGTCAGTTTGATTCTTGGTTATGAGATGCTTGGTGCCTGTCTCCTTTGGAATCCAAGATTTTGCTTGCACACTATGAAGTTAACACCTAGAACTTATGATCTGGAAGAGAAATAGGAGATTGCCCTACCCTTTCTTGTTTGGCTCAACTCCATCATTTTGCAGATGGTGAAATGAAGACACAAATGGGTAAGCTGCAGAAGCAGTGTTAGAACACAAGTTTCTGACTCCCAGCCTGATGTCTTTTTATATACTATTCTGCTCCCCACAAGTCAAAGTAGTTTAGCTGAGCATTCAAGAACATACGGCCAGTTCATAGGAAAGGCTGTTCTTACCACTCATAGCTCATGAATTCAATCCACGAGGGCCATAACTTACTCTCTCATGGGCAACTTATTTTGTCTTACGCTATATAAATGGGAGAAAGTGTAGACCCAGTTAATCAGTAGGGTTTTTTATGGAGAAATTTAATAAGCATGAATCATAATATATTTTATTATCAATATTTTAAAATCATATTTTCATTGGTGACTAGAAATCATGTGAAAAAAAGAAAATTCATTCTGCTTATAATCATTTCCTTTTCCTGCATTGCATTGATTTAGTTCCAGCTCAGTTTAGTGAATTCTTGAACTCCTTCTAGAATATTGTACCTCTGTCCCACATCATTTGTCCAATCATTAATTCATTCACGTTATGGGTCCGTATCCTCCTCCATGGCTTCCTGACAAATGGAGCACTCAAAAGGAATAATAATCAAACGATGAGGAGAGTGCTTTTGTAATAAATAATGGCTCAACAAGTGATCCGTTGAAGTTATGTAGGGACAGGCTTTAGCTCAGTACAAGAAAGAACCTTTCACTTTATAGCTATTCAGAATTGGAAAGCAGCATTACTTTGTGAAGTGGAGGACTTCCAGTCAAACAGAATCATTCCAATAGAGACTGGATAACCACTGCTTTAGTGAGGTAGGGTGGGGCTGCTAGGGAGTGAGAGCTTTTTCTGGTGTCAGGCAGAAGAGGCTTTAAACTTGTCACATCCTCACTTTGAAAGTTTAGATTATTTATCTAGGCTGTGCTCACATCACCCGGGAGAACACTGTTAGAAATCCTGAAATTTTGGCCCCATGTCGGAAATACTGGGTCAAAATCTAGATTTTAGCAAGGACTGCAGGCCATTCTATGCACATTAGAGTTGGAGAAGCACTGACTTAGGCTTCCTAAACCTTGATTTGGTTATTTATTAATTAAAGATTGTAATAACACCTGCCTTTCACTTGTGCTTCAAGGATAAATCAGATTGTGTTAGTAAAGGTCTTAACAGAGTGCCAAATAGTTAATACTAATAAATTGCAGGTACTATTATTAACTTCTTAGTAGATGAATTCAGCATTGGGTTGGAAGTTGGACTGAATTATTTCTACAGTCTCTTTATTACTCTAAGGCCATATCATTCTATATTTTTAAATTTCATGTATTTTGACATTTTGGGGTCAAATCATTACTCCAACTCCCACACCAAAAATATCTGGAGAAATCATGTTCCGTTATGATGGGTCTGTTAGGCAGATGTTCTTCCTTACCCCACATATTGTAAAGAGACTGCATTCAACATGCTTGGCAGCAGACATTTCACTTCTCTCATCGATAAATATGGGTTTGGTAGGGGGTGGGAGCATGTTGGAGTCATAGTCCATCAATTTTACATAGTCTGGGAACCCGAAATCTTTTTTCTGGATGCTACTGAGAGATGCTACCATGTCTGCAATCTATTTTTCTCTAGTTGAAATTTACATTTGCCAGGTCTAATGCAAAGCATTGTGTTCAGTACCATGTAAGAGAAAAAATTAAGGACACAGTCATTTAAAGGAGTCCACAGGAGCATAAAACTGATGGCATCAATCCCCTGCTTAAGACCTATTAATGACTTGCTGTTGTTCTTAGACTGAAGTTCCAACATCTTAACAGAGACTACAAATCCTTATATAATTTGTCCATGCTTACCCTTCTAGTCTTAGCATATACCTGTTTTCCTCTTGTATCAGTTATGTATTGATGTATAACAAATTATCCCAAAATGTAAATACTAAAGTAATAAATATTTATTATCTCATATAGTTACCATTGGTTAAGAATCCAGGAGCAGCTCAGCTCGGGGGTTCTGACTCAGTGTCTCTCATGAGGTTGAAGTCAAAATGTCTTCTAGGACTACACTAATCTGAAGGCTTGACTGGGTCTGGAGGATCTGCTTCCAATGCAGGTGATTCATACAACTGCAAAGTGAATGGTCATTGTTGGCAGGGGATCACAGTTCTTCTTTATGTGGTCCTCTGCATAAAACTCCTTGAATGTCTCTATGATATTATCTCCCAGAATGAGTGATCCAAAAAGGGCATGGCACAAGCTATAATGTCCCTTTCGACCTAGCCTTGGAAGTCACACATTATCATTTCCAAAATACCTTAGCGATTACACAATTTCACCCTATTTTGTGCAGGAGGAAACTACACAAAGGTATAAATAAATTCCAGGAGAACAAGAATCATTGAGGATCATCTTGGAAGATAACTACTACACTTCTCTGTGCTCTAAGTATTTCAGTTTATTAACTCATCTTGAGTTCTCAGAAGCATCATCCTCTCTTTGGCCTGCCAGCCTTTGCACTTAGTCTACTCTGCAGGAATTATCACATCTAGCTTTTTAAGTTAGTACCTTTATCCTTCATTCCATATATTAGATGCATTTTTCCTGAGGAGCCTTTCCTGAACCCCTTCCAAGGCCATTCAGGGTCCCCTCCTGTAGGTACTCAGTATCTCCCCAACCCCAGCACTTTTCACAGTAGACTATAATTTTCTGTTTTTTGACAACCTTTTCTACTAGATTTTAACAGCATTAGGATACAATTTGATATGGTTTGGCTGTGTCCCCTCCCAAATCTCACTTTGTCTCATCTTGAATTATAATAATCCCCATGTGTCAAGAGTGGGGCCCGGTGGAGATAACTGAATCATGGGGGCAGTTTCCCCCATACTGTTCTCATGGTTGTGAATAAGTCTCATGAGATCAAGCTCTCTTGCCTGATGCCATCTAAGACATGACTTAGCTCCTCTTTGCCTTCTGCCGTGATTGTGATGCCAAGTGGTCAATTAAACCTCTTTCCTTTGTAAATTACCCAGTCTCAGGTATGTCTTTATTAGTAGCGTGAAAACAGACTAATAAACCATTCTATTTCCCAGAAATGTGATCTGCACCTAAAACTTAGCAGATGCTAGTAAGTACTAATTAAATGGAAGCATGAGTGGAAAATAGAGGTGATTAAAAAATTCAGTTTGTCCTCAAAAATAGATAGAAATTGGATTAGAGGGGCGAAAAGAAAGAGGCCGGAGTATGGGGATAGGGTGAGGATAATTTTGAGCAAAAATGGAGTATGACTGTTCACCAGAGACTGATATTATCCAAGTCACTAAACTTAAACACTCTAACACCTATCTGCAATTTTTCTCTTCTGTCTCTTCCTTGGCTTTGGCAAGGGGGAGAGGGTGTATCAATCTATCTTCAATAACTAAGGCTAAGAGGTTTTACATAAAAACATAGGAATATAAGGGAAACAGAACTGAGAAATAAAGAATGAGAGACTGACAGAGGGATAGCTGAACATAAGTGTAGATGAGTTGATACACAGTTGATATATTTTGGCAACACAAGAGATTGAACTATAAAAGTGACTTCCCAAGGTTCTCCTAAAACTGAGGGCTCTGACATTCCTCATCTTGGATATGGAAAAGATTTTAGTCATAGTTGGTGCATCTCAGTGTGCTTGAGTCAATGATCTGAGCTGGTGTTTTCTAGATTCTACTGTCACCTTGTCATCTGACACTTTACTGTCTGGGTCTTTTCCAGTTGCAAGGGCCAGGATGCTGCATCATCTCTGTCACCCTGATACTGTTTGGCTGTGATCCCACTCAAATCACAACTTGAATTTTATCTCCCAGAATTCCCACATGTTGTAGGAGAGACCCAAGGGAGGTAATTGAATCTTGGGAATCAGTCTTTTACATGCTATTCTTGTGATAGTAAATAAGTCTCATGACATCTGATGGGTTTATCAGGGGTTTCCACTTTTGCTTCCTCCTCTTTCTTCTGTTGCCACTGCCATGTAAGAAGTGCCTTTCTTTGGTAGCTTGATGAGGATAGCATTGAATCTATAAATTACTTTGGGCAGTATGGCCATTTTCACAATATTGATTCTTCCTAACCATGAGCATGGAATGTTTTTCCATCTGTTTGTGTCCTCTCTTATTTCCTTGCAGTGGTTTGTAGTTCTCCTTGAAGAGGTCTTTTACATCCTTTGTTAGTTGTATTCCTAGGTATTTTATTCTCTTTGTTGCAATTGTGACTGGGAGTTCACTCCTGAGTTCTAATACCTTTATGTTCTCAAAATACTGTCTTTGTTGTTCCAAATAATTATATTAACCCATAATCTTTTTGTAACATCAAGTACTTCTAAAATTTCATTTTTCTTTACATATTTTTCTCAATGTTGGTGGGGGGGGTCTTTGCTATATACATGGAGACAATGGATATAGAGGAACTTATTTGTAAGAAATTATATTTTCAACAGGTTTTCTTTTGAACTCAGGTGAGTTCAAAAGAGTCAGTAAGTTTTTACTTACAAGTCAGTAAGTAACTTCTGGTCATGATTCAGTCAGAATTAGTGCTCATCACAAAGGAGACAAGTGAATAAACTTGAGCATCAGTACATAAGAGAAATGACCCTCCATATTGCTCCACTGCTTGCCTAACATAACTTATGGGAAGTTTTACAATGTCTCTTGAAACAGCCATACAGTCACCAGAATTTTGAATACAAGGTTCACCAGTACCTCTTAGGTTATCACTAGAAGCACTAACTGGGGAATTAACAATAGGAAGCTAGGTTTTATATTGAAAAGTCAGTTATTTCAAGTTTGACATGCTATCAATGTAACCTAAGTGAGAGATGTTAAGACAAATACGAGGTAAAAGAATAGGTAATGATAATATGTGGACGGATTTGAAAGATTATTGATAGGCAGATTCATTAGAATTTAAATATGAGAATTAAAAGAATGGGAAGAGTAAAGGTATCACCAGGAATACAGATTAAGTAAATGGTAGTGACATTTAATGTGGGAAATATTGGATAGGTTTAGTTGTAAGTATGCTTAAGATTCCTGTAGGACACTCAAAGGAGTGTTGAAGTTCTTGGCTATGTTATAAATATCGGGGTCTCAAACCAATAATTTAATCCATTAGAGACAAAGGTCAGTGAGGAGATTTTCAAGGATACTACTGAAAGCCTGCAATAATGTTCACCTCTGGAAACAGCCAAATACTGTAGTTTGTAAAATGAGAGAAACTTTATTTCCTGATGCATTTTTGTTTCCTTCTATCCTATTTTAAAACAATTAGTAAGCAGTTACTATATACTGACCAGTGTCTAAATTTATAAAGGAGAAAAAATCTAGTATTTTCCCTATAGGAAATTTATGATCTAATAAGAAAAGTACATTTAGAGATTAGAATAGATTTTTAATTGTATTTTTTCTTTTCAAAGATAAAAATAATATTTTTGTTTAAAATCTAATTAGTTTGGTCAAACAAATATTATTTTTCTATAATGTGTGTGTGTGTGTGCGTGTATATATATATATATATATATATATATATGATGTTACTGCATTTAAGATTTTACAATTAGTAAATACATGAAACATAGTTAAAAGCATAGCATTCATGACCTATGTAATCTCATAAATAATTCAGTAAGTAAATTAACAAAGCAGTTAAAATATCAATACAATTTTAAATATCTTAATTTTTCCATAAATAACACTGAAGTAACTTGGTACTGTGTCTTAACAAAACCTTGTAGGTTGCTTTCTGTAATTAAGTATAAGGAAGCACTGTAGCTCTGTGAAGTGGAAATCAATGTCTAAAAGAAGGACACAGTCTTGATATAGAAGGTAAATGATTGCGGTTCATTGTTCTGTTCTTATTTTCTTATGCAGTGGCTTAAATTAGAAATCTAACATTTGTTGTTTGGACAATTACCTCCTTATATAAAGGAATTGCTCATATGGTGCCAAGTGACAACAGATGCTACAAAATGGTATTATCCTATACTCATTTTATAGTTGTTAATTTCAATCCACTGCAAATGCTTTTCAATTCCAGTTAAAGGAGATGATAACTGTAACATGTGAAGCTTTCATTGTTATTAATTTATTTATTTTGTAGCCTCATCTCCCATAACAATGTTGTTTCATTAGGCCTTAATTCTCTTTTCATTTCTTTCAAAGTGTTTTATTATTTAAATCTTCTCATTACTTAAGGTTTGTCCTTTTGTTCACTATTTGGATTTTTATAACCAGCACTATTATTCATGTGCCACAAATGAGATCCTTAGCAGGAACCTACCAGATACAGCCACCCAATCTTAAACTTCCCAGCCTCCAGAACTATGAACCAAAACAAATCTCTTTCTTTCAAAATTACTCAGTCTTAGGTATTCTGTTATAGCAACAAAAATGGACTAAGACAGTGTTCATGTATTGGGAAAGGGGAGGATATAATTTGTTGTTTCATTCAGCATGGTGAAGTTTTTCACTTTCAACTATTATTATCTGGTAGGGCCATGCTGAATTACCTCTTGAAATATCCAAAATGAGTAAGCTGACACAATTTCACATTTTAATTGTTATATTCAACTATTTACCTATTGCCTATGAAAAATGTTTGCCCTATAGATACATATTACAACATAGTTTGTTATATATATTATAACAAAAGGGACAAAATTATCCCACAGTTTTGAAGCCAGCAGGGTACCAAGCTCTTAGATTTCCACTCACTGGAGTGGGAGATATATTTGTGTACTTAAATTCTGTTATAATTTTTGTTATTAAAAATGTATTCAGGCTACATCCAATATAGAATACTAAGTTAGAGATAGAGAGAGACCCATGTTGCATAGCATTTTAATGTTAGTAACTACCATAGAATATCTTGGAATAAAAGCCAAGATAAACCTTAAAGGTAATCCTTTCATCAGTCTTTGTTTTCTAATTATAAAATTAGACAATGTTCTCTTAACATGGGAAAATGGCTCTGGCTCTTGACAAAGCTATTGTAATAATGACCAGCCTATCTCCAAGAAGACACATATCTGAGTATCGTCACCTTTAGATTAGTCCATTGTTTCATATTTTATTTTCTGAAAATAATTGTGATAAAAGAAAAAATATGGTTTAGAAAAAACAAAATAATTAAATTAAAAATAGGCTTTTCCTTTCAGTTCTTTTTTTACTTATCAATATTTTTTGTCAAAATGCATTTGTTTACCTCTATGTTTATTCCTCCACTATTCCCCTAAAATATTTGTTTGCTTCTCTTATATCTGATGAGGATTTACATGAACTAGTCAATTTGAATCCAAAGCAGCTCTAATTACCATACTTACTTTGCAAAGATAGGATTTAAGAAGTAGTACCATGCTGGAAACAAAAGCAAGCATATAACTCTGAAAATTAAGGCTTTTCCATGCTTTGTAGGATTTGGTGAAAGGAAAGTAATCAGACTGAAGTAAAGCTGCAAGAATTGAAGAATCGAGGTTCTGGAAAGAAAAAAAAATCACTCGAAGAGAAAATGTGTTAAAATTCCTTATTCCTATCTATATGTTGTACTATTTTTTTGAACTCACTTTCTGGGTTCTTAAAAGACAAAATATAATTTATTCTTACAAATTCACAAATGTAGTCTTATTAGTTGTTCAAAGAAGTCTTACTGATCATTTCATGTATTTTATTCCTAAATTGTTCATAGAAAACACAGATATTAAAGGGATACAAAAATAATGTTATTAAAATGCTTTATTTTTAAAACAACCTAAAATATATATGAACATATTTTCCTTCATTTCATTAAATTCATGCACAATGACAATGCTGCTAAATTTATCTTGAGGATATAAGTCAGCCACTCAGGAGAAGATGTAAAACAAACAGTTGTATTCCAAAAGCCAACAGTTTATCACTGGGTTTAAAACACAATAAAACAAAAAAACTTGAGGATAATATTTTTGAACGCTAAGACTCTAATTGATAATATCTTGAGTGCATATCAATCTTATAATTATTACTTTAAAAATAGAACACCAGACATAAAAGCTGTCAAACTAAGATGTTTATAAACATTCACATTTTTTACTTCATATCCTATTCACTCTATATTGCTTCTATGCCTCTGAATGCAAAATTAAGACGTTCTCCTAAATCACCATTTCTAAACTTTTTTGGATCAATAATCCTCTAGAGATTATCAAAAAGGTACACAAATACACATACCTACGCAGTTTTACATATAATTCAAAGCTTTCATACACCCTACCAAAGCCCATCTGGGCTCTATAAAGTTTCACATATCCAAGTTAAGGATCCCTGGCCTAAAAAAAGTATATTTCATATAGCTTAGAGGCTTGTAAAACTTCCTACCACTATATGTAGGCTTCTTTAAATGACAAACACTCAGTAGGTGATCATCAAATATTAGCGGTTAATGAGGATAGACATCTGTTTCGTCCTCTTACACATGTCATAATACTTAATCAGCTGTCTTGTGAATTTTCTGCCAGAAGTGTTCAGACTGTATCTCCTATTTCCAGTGACACTGCAAGCAAAGCAATTTTAGAGATTGAATTGTTGAATCAACTTTTCAATAACTAGGAATTAACAGGATCTAAGTATCCTAAGGAAGTTAATAAGAAAACCAAGATTTCCTAATTCCATAGAGCTTTGATCTGTGGGCTCAAAAGCTCAGAAGACCAATAAGCTTAGATAACAATGAGCAAAGATCATATGCAATTTTATTGGGATCTGTTCATAATTAGAATTGGTTCCCTTCTGCCTGTGGAAGCAATTACCAGCTCTCATCAATATTCATTTCCCTTTCCTTCCTGGATGCCCAGAAGACAAAAAATTTCCAGTCTTTCAATTAGTTAGGTTAATGTGGCTAGTTCCAGTTGATAGAGTTTAAGCAAGAGCCGCAAGTGTCACTTCTCGACAGAGACATTGAGAAGTCTGGCTGTTTGTTTGCTCAAAGCATGACAGTGACCCTGGAAACTATATGTTTATACTGCAAAACCATAAAATAGGATTTTAAAAAACGAAACAAACAAAATTCTTGGAAGGGAATTCCCCTGGAGGAATAAACGTTGACTGGTAATATTTCAGAGCTTATTCCATAGTTAGCAATGATTTAGACTAATCTGATTCATTCTCCAGGCCAGATGACATTTTGATTATTTTAATTAATACATAAGGGGAAATAGAAATGTAAGAAAGTTTAGTGGTAGAAACTGTTCAAAAGATTTCGAGCATCTTTTTGTCACCCCACGGTTCACAGATTATATTTAAATACATTTAACGTTGCTTTCAGCTCTCTGTATAATAGTGGAAAAGATCAAATTTCTGAGTGGACATGAAAGCCGAAGTGGTACTTCCTGCTCATTTTGGGGACAGTTATATAGAACTTGGTACAGTTTGCTCACCAACAGGCAAGAATTGAATATTTAATGCATTTTTAAGACTAATTTCAGAAACTACTTCTTAGCTGTATCCTTCTTATTATCTTTCTTTGATACAACTGTGTTGTGTGTGGCTGGTAACAAAATCTACCTGCTTGAGACAAAGTTCAATACCTTTTAAATAAAGTAACAATCTAGTCTCTAAAATGATTATGAACCTGTACACTCTATAGAAAGGGACAGCAGGGTTCTTAAATAAAACAATATAAATTGTTCATCCTTATCTGCTGCTAATAGGGAAAAATCTTAGAGAACAAAACTGTAGCTATTTATGCAAATATTGCTTAGGATAAAAATATAAATATTCACTACTTTCGCCAGTAGAAAATCTTGCTAATGGCAAATGTTTATGCCCAATATTGTAGTATGTATAGATTTTTTGAGAATCTATTCTAATATCCACTACTAGTTGTCACAGGTCATGTGAATGCAAAGTAATTTTTAGATAAATACTCTGCATATCTTGTAATATTAAGTAATATGCACATCCAGAAACATGAAAACATAAGACTCTTCATAAGCAGAATATGAAAGGCAGTAATTGCTAATAGAACACTTGCAATGACCTAATGTAGAACCCATAACACCTACACATTGACTGTCTCAATTGCTCTTAAATGAATCTCAGAAGGTGGAAGAACAGTTTTTTTAGTGCAAACTGGCATTCAATTATGATCCTCATTTAATTAACTATAGCATTCACAAGGACAATTTGTTCCCAGTACACAAGACATTACATCTTCCTTATCAAAAGGAGACAAAGTTGTGTCCCTGCCTTGCAATTAGTAAAGGATGAAATCAGGTTAGCTTCTTGCATACTGAACAATCTTTACAGTGCACTGTTTGGTTGACTGGGAATATGAAACAACATTTTAATCACAAAGCAATATACTTTGAAAGCTTCAATATAATTGTAGAGGATTTATTTATTTCCACAGCATATTGGAAAAAGAAACTGATGGCAATTCTATTGCTCTCCAGGGTAGCAAAGACATCAAGAGACCAGTGGACACAGATGACAGAACAAATTAGAGCAACTCCTAACATATCTTCTCTTGCCATACCCATTAGAATTTTAACCCAAATAAAACAAAGCCCACTAGGTTTAGGTTTAAAGCAAACTCCAAAATTGTCACATTGCAAAAAAGCACATAAAGTCATAAAAAGTGCTATAACCTTGCATGCACAAACTCACATCTACAAGCACAAGTTAAACTTCCAGAACATTGATGAACAACTGTGAATCTTCTCCCTCTCTTCCCTCAAAATTGTTTTTTCAAAGAAGATATTCACATCTCCTTTTTTCTTGTCTCTCCCATCTGTATCTCAAAAATCTTTCCTTTGTCTGCTAGACAGATATCTGTTTCCTCTGTCTTTCTCTCACATTCCTGCCTTATTCCTAGCCTAATGGCTCTCTTTAATGTCTTCTCCAATCTTAAATCCTTTCATTTTTTATTTTTAATTTTCTCCAGGCATAGATTTTTGGCCTCTCTTGGCTTCCTAATTGCATATCTCCACTAATTACACTATTAACTCATCAAAGTCTAGTCACAAAAACAATTACTTTTTCTTAGAAGGCAAATGTGTGTGGAAATTAGCCAGCATGGAGGAGGGGGACAAAACAAATCTGTGAAAACTTACACTTCAATATAGACGTTATCACATCTGGACCTATGTAATTATGTCATTAATTTTACTCCTTTTATTTTGGAACACTTGGTGCCCCAGAATATTCAGTCAAACCCATTCTTCTAAAAGTTTTTCATTTAAAACAACACCAAATTTAGAATTACAAATCTCAGAGTTATCAAAAAGTATAACATAACTAAGATAATATTTATGTAACTTACCTGATATATTGAAGATTTCAGTGGGAATAAATCCTGCCCACAGAGAAGGATTGCTACTTTTTAATAGTGAGACTTCATCTCTAATAATTTTAGTTTAGTTGTTTGTAATTGGAGACATATCACTCTCAGAAATTTGCCACTAAATGTTACAATGTTTATGAAATTAATTGAGAATTGTAAAATTTTAATCCATTGCAAGCCACTATATAGCTGTCGATCACAAAGCCAAATGGTGTTAAATGTATTTGTTGGAAACCAGCCTTTTCCATTTCTTTTTAGGTACACTTTTAGGAATGTTTTTGCTATTTGATCAAGCATTCTGTATAATAATTTAAAGCAACAAATAAAGAAATAAGAGAATTGACTTTTAAATTAGGTTACCTAAATTCAAATTCTGAATTCTGCCACTTATTACCTATAAGATTTAGAAGGTGTCATTTCACCTCTTTATGCCTCTGAATCTTCATGTGTGAAATGAAGACGAAGAAAGCTTCTAATTTCAAGTGTCAATGTGATAATTTAATGCTTTAAAATATGTAAAATAATCCCTGGTTGCACGTGGAAAGCGTTATATAAATTACCAGAGATAACAAAGAGATTACTATCTGATATGAAAAAAAATCAAAAGCCTACATTGGCAAAAGTATACTGAAAGTTAACAATTTAAACTTCATGTATTTGTAATTAAGATAAATTTTCCAAAATATTAATGTAGATTTTTCAATATTTGTTATACTTCACTATATGTTACAGGAATCATCATTTAATAAAAGAAACACCATGCGAGAACAGATACACAGCAGTTGAAATCAATTTAACATTAATCAAGTTATCTAAAGTCTCTCTTATTTTTTGGCATCTGCAAAATAATCATAACAATGACTCTTGAGACTTTATGAGGTTAAATATGAACCTCTTCACACTGTTTCTGGCAAACGTGTTATAAGAAACATATCATTTTAGCTATCTTCTCCAGTTGTTGAGTTTTGTGTATGTGTGTTCTTTTTAGTAATAGTCATAATATGTCATGTCCCTAGGAGCTTCAGACTCACCTTCTAAATTTCATCTGAAGAACCAATCTCAATTATTAAGAAATGTGCATTCTTAAGAAGAAGTGGTTCACGATCTGTGATCCTGGACTCCTACAGGCCCACAGTTATTTCTCCAAACTCAGATGTACACTCAGCCTGGTCAGCTGATGACTGAATAAACAATACCTTATACCTATGAGTATTAATAACATTCAGAATCATAAAAGCATGACTTTTTATCATTATACAACTCTCAGGAGACAATAACAACATTTTCATCTTAGGAGATAATAAAATTGCCTGTGAAGACAAGTCTTCATCCTAAAAATCTGGAAACCACTAGTCAAAAGACATTCACATCAAAGCATTTCAAAGTTAATTTTACATCCTTGATTCAAAGCAGGGCTCTTATTTTAACTGTCCATCTTCCTCCACACTCTGGTTATTTTTATAGTTTCCTCTTTATGCTCTGATTTTATACTGTGACTGCTCATGCATATTTGTTCCAGGGCTAGGTTTCTAATACTCATAGAATCATGCACTACCAGAGTTAAAAAGGACTTTAAAGTCATTGAGTCCAACTAGCCATCAGATGCATGAATTATTCCTACTTATGTCTACATCCGGTCTCCTGGTGCCTTAAATATACCCTAGACATTAGCCCTATAGCCAAACATTAACTCTGACTCTAGATGGAATTCTTAATTCATCAGCACTTTTAAAACTTCCCACTCGTAACAAGAATCTCAATTAAAGTGTATTTAACCGCCGCCTTCACAAGATGACTGATTCTCTATCATTTATATTGAGCTAGCTCATCATCAGTACCCAAGTCACTCTCATGTACTAAATTAGATGCTGAGGGAACTACATTAACTCTTTGAGACCACTAAGTCACCATTTAGTGTACTGAGCTTAGGAACTGTAGTAAAGAGTTATGTACCAGACACAGGCATGAATAATAGATAGCTTGGCAAGAAGTAAAATATACAGAGCCAGAAATAAAAGACCTTTATAAGAATGGTGCTTTTCAGTACATGTTAAGTACAAAAAAGAAACAGATTATCAAATAACGTGAGCCACCATTTATATAGATTTCATCAGAAATTTAAATCTATATAGGCTTTCACTCTCTGAAGCATTACATTAAGAGAGTTGTATTGCCTGATACAGATCTCATACTGACAGAGAGATGTTGTGATAATGACAGTCATTAAAATCACTGCCTAGTCAGACTTAAAATGATAGGCATTAAATTTGTGTTGATTAACCATTAACTTCCTTTTAAAGTTTTTAGTGGTATAAAATAAAAAGTACTGAATTAAATCTTTTTTTCTCTTCCCCATTTTTATATGAATCATATTATTCAAGTAGCTTTACAATTGACATTAAAATAATGCATGATTAAAATATTCATTGTACTTACACAGACTAGACCCTTTTCCAATAACTTGGGATATAAAAATGAGAAATCTGATTATTCACAAAATCTTTCCACCTTTTGCATTCATTGTTGTTGGATATTGAATATATTATACATAGCCTAGCATCAATTTAATCACCAAAATTAATTAAAATACTTTCTATAATAAACACTGCAAAAATTTGAATCTTTTGGTTTCTGTAAATTGAACTGATACATACCTTATTTAAATACACATTCCAGCAGTCACTTATTTAAATAGTTTATTAGAAAGCTCTAGGAAGTACATGAATTGTAGTTGTAAGAAATGAAAATGATGTGCAGTTATCACCATCCTGAAACACTTTAAAAAATGATCATCTGAATATTCTCTGTATTAGTATTACTTTTCTTTTGCTGTCATTACAAACAACCACAAATTCAGGGGCTTGAACAACACATTTTTTAGCTTGTATTTCTGTAGATCAGGAGTCCAAAAGTCTAATACACGTTTCACCAGACAACTATTGAAGGGTCTGTGGGCTTCATTTTTCTCTAGAGGCTCCAGGGGAAGATTTCTAGACTAATTGGGTTGTTAGCAGAATTCAGTTCTGTGAGGTTCTAGGACCAAGGGCATCACTTCCTTGTTGGCTACTGGCTATAGCCTTTCCCAGGATCTAGAGGTTGCTGCCCTCCATGACTCATGGCCTTCTTTCATTTTCAAAGGCAGCCATATCATGTTCTTCCAATATTTCAAATATATACTTCTTCTTTTTCATCTCATATATCTTATTGAGCCAAGAATGTTTCTCAATTTGGAGGATTCGTGTGATTATATTGGGCCCATCTGTATAATCCAGGATAATTTCCGTTTTGGAAGGTCTATACTTGCAATCACATCTGCAAAGTTCCTTTTGCATTTTAGGTAAAATGTTGACAAGTTTCAAAGGTGAGGGTGTTGACTTACTTGAAGGGCAATTATTCTGCCTACCACATATCTTAAGATAGTAGGTGGCAATTTCTGAACATTCTAGGACTACTAATATTGCATCATGGGGAGAAATCCAAATTCAAAGACTTTATTCAAAATTTTTAGCTTCTTGATGGCACCCAGAGTCAACTAATGTCCCTAGGGCAAAAAGTGGCTGCAGATGATCAGCTCAAATCTCGGTTCTGCACACTATAGAATCTTAATACTGCTCATTCTCGTTACTTCAGCAGAACTATGACCTTTTCTAACACAGGTTTTGTTTTTTTTAGTTTGTTTTAGCAGGAACACTTGTCATGAATATTTTCCCACTGCATTACAAAAGAAATCTCTAAGCATGTGTTTTAATTTATGTAAATGTTGTGCCATCAAACTTGATTTGTTTCTTATTACTTTGTCCATAGAATGTTTTTAAGATATATTCATGATTTCTTAACTGCATCTAGTTTCTCATTTCTGGCTCTTGTAAACTAGTCTGCATAGGCATCAGTTACATCTCACAAAATTATCTGTTTCCTTATTTTAGGATAACTAAGTGGCAAACCTCCTCTAGCATATCTCTTTATGGTTCAACTTTGGATTTTCTCTGTATTTATAGGCAAGATATATAAGCATTTATGTTCCTTGAATAGTTCTGACAATTCCCTAAAATTGCTGTATCTCTTTACACACCTATTAGCAATGCATTAATACTGCGGCTTCCTCAGCATTTACCAAAATTGGTATTATATGACTTGCTCATTTTGGTCAACCTCATAACTCTTACATAGAATCCTACTCAAATTTTGTATATTTCTGACTTCAGTTGTGGTTAATTATATTTTCACAAACATTTTAGCAATTCAGCTTTTTTGTTATATAAATTATTATAATCTTATGTGTCCTTTGTTCTACTTGCTTTGTTCATTTTCAGAGATTAATTTTATACTAATCATTTGCCACTTTTGGACATTGTGAATAACTTCTCTCAATGTATTTTCCATTTGTTAATTTGTATCTGATAATTTTTGTTAACCATAAATATTTAATAATTATATACTAAAGTCTATTTTTGTTTGTTTCTTTCTCTTAGAGCTCATTTTTAGGGGTATTTAGGGGATCATTTTTAAGTATACCTTACCCACCCCAGTTTTCACTCTCCCTGCAAAAGTAGTTTTCACACATTTTCTCTAATATAAGTAATGTTTGCTGCCATCTTTTACAATTAGTATGATCTACCTTGATTTTAATATTTAAAGTTGACCTGAATATTTGCAGACTTGTAGTTTCCATATCAATTTTAGAATAAGTTATTAGTGCCTCAAAATTTTTTTAGGATTTTGATTGAGATTTAAATTAAATAGATTATTTTGACCCATCAATAGACATTATACACCTCTCAAATTATTCATCTTTTAGCATTTAATGCAACTTTAATATTTTTAATACAAAATTTACATTTTATTTCTTAACTGAATCACACTACATATTTTAGTTGATATCGCACATTAATTATATGTTATTATTTATACCTATTCAACAATGTATATAAATATGTATATGCTAACACATTTTATTTGGTTTTATTTTCTAGCAATATTTTTATGTTGCTCTCTTATCTGGCAAACTTGTTGCAACTTTTATTAGTTCTGCTATTTGCTGGTACAGTAACTATTCTACATTGATCCTCATTTCATCCACAAACATTGAAAACTATTGACCTTTCCTTTTCATATCTCATACCCATTTCTTCTTGCTTTATTTATTTGACAAGCCAGAGCAACCAGTGTTGCATTTATCATTTATAAGAAATGATAACAGGTATTCCTCTCTTGTTTGCAAGTGAATTAACATTTTTCCATGAAGTATGATGTTTAATTTTCATTATTTATTTCAGATAGGCTTTATCTCTACCATGATAAGACCTTTTATTATAACCATTTTTGTTTTTGTAATGTCTTTTCTCATTAATTTAGATAATCTTATGATTTTGTTCTCCTTCAATTAATCATTCAGTAGATTACACCAACAGATTTTCTAATACTAAATCATCCTCCTGTTTATTTGGTTATGATGAATTATTATTTCAATTACACTGTTTTGTCTAAGTGGGAGTGTTAAAATATTTCTAAAGGAAACAATTTTTTTTTTTTTTTTGAGATGGAATCTCACTCTGTTGCCCAGGCTGGAGTGCAGTGGTGGAATCTCAGGTCACTGCAACCTTCACCTCGTGGGCTCAATGGATTCTTGTGCCTCAGCCTCCCGAGTAACTGGGACTACCAGTGTGCACCACCATGCTCAGCTAATTTTTTGTATTTTTAGTAGAGATGGGGTTTCACCACGTTGGCCAGGCTGGTCTTGAACTCTTGAACGCAGGTGGTCCACACACCTTGGCCTCCTAAAGTGCTGGGATTACAGGTGTGAGCCAAAGTTCTCAGCGAAATATTTTTATAAGTGAAATAAATGGTCCTATAACAGTTATGCAGCATTTATCTGGTTTTAGAAACTGGTTGTTCTACATTAATAAAATGAATTTGAAATCCTTTCCTTCATTTCTGTTTTTGGAAGTTGCACATGTAGGGGTTATCTTGAATGTTTTGTAAAATGCACCTGGTAAGCCATCTGAATGTGAGGAAGTTTGGTTTGGTATACTTTTATTATTAATTCAATTTTTCAAGATTTTTAAATACTAATTCAAGTTTAACAATATTTTTACAATACAATATAATTTATTTGGCTAGGTTTTTCTTGGTTATCTTCCCTTTTAGTGTATGTATTGAATTTGACTTCAAATTTTTTGTGCTTAGAACTAGAGAACATTTTGCTCTTTTTGCTTCTGTTTAGCAGACCTAATACATATCACAAAACCCTCTTTAACAAAAAGTAATAAAAACCAACTCTTCTAAATTTTTATTTTATCTTCTTCCTTTTGATGCCTTAGTACTCAGAGTGAATTTTTATTTCTATTTTTCTGTTCATGACTTTTTAATATCTTTGTAGCAGTAGGATCGGTCTATTTCTCAAGAAGTAGGAAGGAGAGAATTAAGTAAAATACAGTAGTCTCTGTTCTCAAAGCCAAGTGGTGACAAACAACAAACCAATAAAAGTGAAGACTGACGTCTCTACTAAGGGATAAAGAAGGAATATCTGGCCTCCCAGATTCTTACTTGCAGTTGGCAACTTTCACCTAGTCATACTATGATTCTCTTTACTAGTATTAGAACTGGCAAGTGAGTAGAATGAGGCACTTCAAGATGATTTGGTTTCATTTGTTTGTTTGCATAGACATTTTGTTTGGTTAGTTGGTTGGTTAATTTTCACCTCAGGTAGGAAGACAAGGCAAGCTCTACTCTTGGCTGCTCTTACTGGGCTGTCACCCAGCATCACAGAGGATGATTTCCCAAAGCTGAACAGTTGCATGACCCAGAATCTGAAGTCTTCCTGCCCTGACTCATTCTTACTCCAGCAATGTTGAGAATAGGGAAGGAGAGTCAGACATGATCAAAGTCATTGTCATTAAACACTTCTAATTTATGTTTTCTTTTTCCTTTGTTGTTCTTTTAAAATATTTACTGTAATAGATCTTAGATACATGCAACTCACATAAAATAATGAAAGGATTATAAAAACAAATCATGAAGTATGTTACCATTTTTTTTCCACACATGCCATTCATTTTCCAGTTTGCCCTCACCATGTATTGATGCAGTTAATAGTTGCTTGTGCCTACTTCCATAGATATTCTATTCACATAGGTACATATATGCATGTGCTTTGAGTGATAAACATTATCATATTATACACAATTATCTGGCACTTTCCTTTTTCCTATTTATATTATATTTTGTTGCATGACCATTTATATCTGCAAAATTGAGCAATTTTTAAATGGTTACATAGAATGCATTCAATTGTATGAATATTCCATAATTTATTTAACCTGACTTTTACTGATGAACATTTACGCTGTTTCGAAATTATAGAAACACTCCAGTGAGTATTGTATATGACTAGTTGTGTGTATATAAAATTATATTTCTGATATAAATTCCTAGAAGGGGATTTGAGGCATCGAGTGGCATATAAATTGTTATAGCGGTAGCCAAATTATTCTACATGACTGTTAGATCAATTTATACTTCACTAGTTAGGTATAGAAGTACTGCTTTCTCCAAGCACTATCAGGCAGGCAAAGATACATCATCTAATGCTTGGACACGTGCCAATTTGATAACTAAAATGATTTATTTATATTTTTCTTGCGAGAAAATATTTAAAATTGAATTTATTTGGGTATAATATACATAGAGAAAAACCTACACTTTGGATTTTGAAGCATACTCTTTTCTGAGTTTTCAGAAATATGTAAAGTTGTGTAATCACCACTACAATCAAAATATAAGCATTCGTATCACCCCAAAAAGTTACTTTGTGTCACTTTGTAGTCATTTTCCTCTCCCACCTTCAGTCCCTCATCTGATTTGGATTTCTATAATTTTGTATTTTTCAACATGTCATAAAAATTTAATTGTATGTAGCTTTTATTGCGTGGCTTTCTTTCACTCAGTATAATGTTTCAGATGTATCTATGTTGTTGCATTATACATTCATTTTTTAAAAATTATATTATGTACCATAATTTTTTATCCATTTGATCAACAGTTGAAAGATACTTAGTTTGTGTTGAGATCTGGATAATAATAAAGCTGTTATAAATATTTACATAGAGGTCTTTAAATGGATATATCTATTTCATTTTGGATAAATATCTACCAGGGTGATTGCTTAGCATAATGATAATGATACATTTAATTTTAAAAGAAAATGTCACAATATTTTTCTAAGTGGCTATCATTTTGTAGGCTCACCATCAGTAGTGAGCATTCTGGCTGCTTCCAATCACTGCCAGCACTTGGTATTGACAATTTTATGTTTTTAAATCATTTTAATAGGTATGTAGTGGTATCTCAACCGATCTTGGTTTGTATTACACTAACAACTAATAATCATTGTTATATGTTTATGTATATGTATAATGCATCTTCTTATATGTTTATTTGCCAGTGAAATCTCAGCTTTGGTGGAGAGTCTGTTCATACCTTTCATCCCTTTTCTTTTTACTGGGTTGTTTCCTATTATTGATTTTAAAAGTTTTTGTTTCTGTTTTGATTTTTCATTTTCTGGATACCAATCTTTTATCAGTTATGTGTTTTTCAAATATTAATCCTGAAAGTAGCTTATTATCTTAATTTTCTTAATGTCTTTTAAACAGTAGAAGTTTTTAGTATTAATGTAGCCAATGTGTGTGTTTTTTTTTTAAGGTTTTACTATTAGACATGATTCTGTTTTTATACTTGATAATTATGGATATATTTTCAGATTACAGCCCTTGCCTTCAGACCTCATTATTTAATTGTTATCACTTTCTCATAGATTCCACCTCCAATTAGAGTCACATTGTGGGTTAAGGGTTCCACATAAGAACTGGCGGAAACAAGCATTCAATCCATAACAGAGATACAAGGTGGGGTATTTTATACAGAGTAGTTAGAAAATGTCTTTCTGATAGGATGACATCTGAGCTTAAAAGTTAAGGCAATAAGGGAATGCAGTGGCTATTAGTGGAAAGAATGTTCCAAGTCAGAAAGACCAGGAAGTGCAAAGGTCCTGAGGCTAAGATGAGGCCTTGCTTTCTGCACAGAAGAAAAAAAAAGAAAGAAAACATGAGGGCCACCCTGAGAGCAAAGAAGAAAAGAGGTCGGAGTAATATCAGAAAAGTATTAAGAATTAAGATCATATAGAGCGCCATTCTCTATAAACTCTGGGTGAATTTGTCTGATTAAATATTCTATACCTCCTCATCTATGATATCAATTTTTATGCAGAGTATTGAACAAAATTACTTTTATAAATTTTTTCTTATATTTGTGATTTTTAATATTTTCATTTATAATGTTATACTATTTAAGATTTCTATATTTTTCTTTGGTGAGCTCACATTTCATTTATTTTTTGTTAGTACAATGAACCAATTCATGTACCAGCTTACTGATTCTTCCATTTTAATTCTAATCTATTAATATTCATTTGACATTTGCCTGAACCTTTTTGCTTTCAGGCTTTTCCTAAATTTATTGATTTTTGTTTATAACACCTATATTGAGGGCTGAATTCATTTATGTTCAGTCATATGACTGCTTCAACAAAATCTCATTGGCTTTTAATATGTAGTATTTTCATTTTGATTAATATCTATATCTTCAAAAATTTTACATCCTGTGTATATTCTGAAAGAAAATTTCTGTGTATACAAAAATTGTGTTTCATACAATAATATCTTTTTCCTAACTATAACACATTTTCAACTTTTTTAACTTTAGAAAATAGTTTGATCATATTTCCATGTTTATTATTGAGATATTCCTAAGTTCTGTGTCTGTTCCTTGAACATTTGAGAGAAGAAGTAGTTTGTTGTCTTCCTCTAGGATATAGAATTTTTACTTGCTTTTTGTTTATTTGAATTGTCATGCATTAAGAGGCATGAAACAAAGTCTTATATTAGTAAGTTGTGATACCTTCTTCAGTGCTAGATTTTCTTTATAATACTATCCATTCCCTTTATTTTCTATTTTTCCAGTAAGGATATCAGCTTTATGAGAAAAGAAAATGTGTTCTTTTTGTTTATTATATAATCTCAATGCCTAGAATATTGGCTGACATATGAAAAATGCTCGATAAGCAAATAAATAGTGTGATATTATTTGGAGCACAATATTCACAAAAGATATATCATCATTTTGATTTATACTATGTATTGTTATCATTTTTAGTGTTTTTGTTCTTAATACCATATAATCTATTATTAAAAAGGTGACCCCTAATTTCCTCGAGTTTGAGTTTTTGTTTTCTTTCATTCACTGAGTTTTGCTCTTTCACATTTTTTCAACTTTTCCAAGTCATTATTATAGATGTGTTGCTTGCAAATAATACGTCATTAAGTTTTGTTTTATACTCTAATTTGAATGATCTTTCATCTTAAGTGAATGATTTTACCTTATTTACCTGAAAGAGATTGGTTCTTTGTTCAATTTATATGAACTGTTTTCATATTTCTTTTGGATTTTATTATTTCATAGAATCTGTGTTTTCTTTGCTTTTTATATTGAATATTTATTTCTCCTAATAGTTTAGGCTGTTTGCAATCTGTTGTGTCCTTCTGGTTTTAAACTATTACTGTTTCTCTAGGTTCAAAATGGCAAATATTGATATATCTCAGAAAATACTAGATAATCCTTTAAGAGATAGTATTTTCAATTTGACCCTCACAAAATCACAGGCTATTAGATTTGAAAGGAACATCAATCTAACCACCTTCCTAGTGAAAGAATTACTTCCACATCATACTTGATAAATGCATGCCTCCTGATTGAATGTCCCTCCAGTACAAAGAGCTCACCATTCTAAGACAGCCCATTTTTAATGTTGGGGAGTTCCAATGTTTATCATGTGTTTTTATCTATTAAGACAAATTCAGCTTCAAGTAATATTCAGCCTCTCCTCATAGTTCTTATTCTTATCACACACTCGTATAACTATCTCAGACCTTCCTACTTCGTTTAGCAATTCTTTACAAGTAATTCCAGCCTTATCCTTAACTATACCAAACACCAACTTTTACGTAGTCCACTTTGTCAATGTTCATGTTACATATGACATTCAGGATAAAACTCAATGTTGCAAATATATCCTACACAATAGAGAAAAATGTAATATAATTACCTCATTTAATCTAAATATGTGTTAGTATAATCTATTTAAAAAATTCTGATTTTGTCAGTACCCAAATTACAAAAGCAGCTCTTATCCTTTCAAACACATCAGAAGAAAACAAACAGAAAAAAGCAATAGGCAACAGCAAAAGCAATGTTAATAGAATTTCTCTTTACTTGACCATTGAGGAAGAAGACAATTATTGCATTAAATAGAATATAATGCATATCTAGTAAGATAAACTTTCTGGAAGATAAAGTGTAGATAGGATCGGTTAGAGTGAAGAAGAAATATGAGCCCAGTTCAGTATGGACAAGGAATGCGTTAGCCTGTGATTTAAGAATATTCTCCAACAGAGCCCAGAAAATATCCAAGTTTGGAGAAGCAAGGCTTAGGAAAAAATGTAAATAGGGAAAGGTTAAGGACTTGAGTAAATTTAAGCACTTTGTAACTCTTCAACTATCTTACAAACAAGGCTTCAGAAAGCATTCCCAGCCATGATATGCCAGAGATTATGTAATATTCAAAATGGAGGCTCTGTCACAGTGTTTCTAAAATTATCCCTGAGAAGGGTTGAGTCAATGTTTCTTTATCAAGTAATAGTACCCCCCAAAAAAAGAGGAAACAGGGAGAGAGGATGCAATTTGTTTTTTCAAAAATGCAAATGAATTGAATCTATGCAATGGAAGCCACCTGACATTAGTAAAAAACATATTCAGATGAAAATCACAGTTGCTCAAATGAAAACAAACAAGAAATAGGCAAACAGCAATCTGATTACTGAACACTGCAAAGTTCTCATCGTTATTTAGAGAACTGACTTAAAATAATATGCCAGAACGTGGAGAAAAACTTTGATGAAGTTGTAGAAATGAGGAGTAAAACAATAAGAAAAACTGGATCACTATGTACATGTACACACACACACACACACACACACACAATTTTTCCTAGTTCAAACTCCCAGATATTTTCAAGGCTGACAGTTTTGAGTATAGGAAAAATGTGTAGAAGCAGATGCAGAGATACTTAGAATATATTGATTCTTTTTAGATAGTTCGTTAATAATACTGGAGGCATGCAGCTTAAATATCTCGAGATGGTAGTGGAGGCACTCATAACCAGGGTGCTAATAGTTTTGTGACTTCTAGACCACTATGGCCCACCTTTAAAACATCTAGTTCAACTGGGTCAATTTAGCCTTTTATGCCATATTATTTATACCCACACCTCTGTACCCCTCTGCTTCCCACTTTTGTGGATCTGCCACGGACAAGTTTGCTAACAGTCTGAATGGCCAAATGTCATCAGAGAGTATCATGAAATTAGGCATTAAGTAATGACTAACGTCATTATAAATTCAGATTTATCTAAGAAGCTCCGTCTCCTAGAGTCTCATCCCTCTAAATGGGCCTCCCTCTTACTTTCTGCCATTGACCTTGTTTTTAGCATACTTGAGAAAACACAAACTTTTGAAATAGGGCTTATTCATCTCCCCATGACAAAATCTACAAACACTGAAGTGTCTGTTTTCTGCTAGAGCATCCTCCCTTCTGTTTCAATGAATCGAATGTTTATCTTCCTTACCATAGGTAGACCTTTTCCTCCATGAGAGTCAATATATTTTATTTCCTCAGTTTTTTCTTTTTCTTCCTCATTATCAACATCTCCCTGTTAGATTATTCTCATCAGCATATAAAACTGCTCTATCATTTCTCAATTCAATTTATCTTAGTTTTTCTTGAATTTATATTATTCATTAACAAAATACTTCCATAAATTTCTCCAAAAAATTGCTTACATCTCTCCTCTCAACTTTGTCATAATCACATTCGCTCCTCATACCACTCCAAGTGACTTTCACCAAGGCATCAATGAATCAATTTCAATTAAAATTACTAACAACTTTCAGTTTTTCAAAGCTTAAATACATTTTTATATATTTACTTTATTTAATAACATAGCACTATTGAAAGAGATGATTCTGTGCTTTATAAACTGCTTTTTCTCTCTTGTTCTATAATAATGTATAATTCTGATTGTTCACATATTTAATGCATGTCCCTTCACACACTGCTTTGCAAATTTCTCCATGTTACCCAGACCTCAAGATGTCATTTCTTGGTCCAGGCCCCATCTCCTCTGTATATACTGCCTCTGCAGAGGGTCTAATTCTCATGCTATATATAAAAATTTAATCAACGTCAGATTTTTCTTCTCAATCTACAATTGATCTTATTAGGTATATATACCTTCATACTTGAGCTCAAACTGCTCAGATCTAAACTCTTGACTTTAACCACTGCAATCAGTACACTTCTAATATTTGAGTGGCTTGAGTGAAAAATATTCAAGTTATACTTTTCTACCCCCAACTTCCATCAAGTTATGGTTTACCACAGATGTGTAATGAGAGCCCATTCACTTTTCTGTATATCCACTGCCACGATCCTATACCAAGACACTATGATTTCTTTTGTAAAAGATCATGGTATTATTCTAAATATTTTCTTCACTCTGTTTTCCTTTCATTCAAATTGATTATCTACAGAACTCTTGGACTATTATATATGCCTATATACATATAGGTGTATATATAATATATATATTCATATTATATATACAAATATATGTGTGTATGTGTGTATGTGTATATATATATATGTGTGTATATATATGTGTGTGTGTGTGTATATATGTATATATATATATATATAAAATTTAACATACTACAATGCCAACAGATCTTTGTGGGCTCTGCTAATCCACACAATTTCATACAACACTCCCTCATTCACTCACTGTGGTCTAGCCACCCTCATTTCATGTAGTTCCCTGAGTCTGTACAGGGCTTTTCTGTCTTAGAGACTTTAAATTGTTGATTCTTCTACCTAGAATGCTTCTCCTTTTTTCTCTCTTTTTTTTTTTTTTTTTTTGAGATGGATTCTCCCTCTGTTGCCAGGCTGGAGTGCAGTGGCGCGATCTCCATTCATGGCAGCCTCCACCTCTCAGGTTCAAGCGATTCTCCTGCCTCAGCCACCCAAGTAGCTGGGACTACAGGCACCTGCCACCACACCCAGCTAATTTTTGTATTTTTAGTAGTGAGGAGTTTCACCATGTTGGCCAGGATATTCTTGATCTCCTGACTTAGTGATGCGCCTGCCTCAGCCTCCCAAAGTGCTGGAAATACAGGTGTGAGCCACCGTGCCCAGCCTAGAATGCTTTTTCTCCACAAGTATACATGGCTGACTTCCTATCATTATGCCAGATTCATCTTAAATTTCAACTTCTTAGAGAGGCCTTCCAGGCCATCTTAAGAGATCCCTGTTACTAGCAACACAGTTATCTACTTTTATAACATCCTCTAATTTTTGAAAATTTGTACTACAATTTTAACATTATCACTCTGTTATTTCTCCCTCACTTCATGTTTAAATCCAACCTCTAATTTATCATAAGAGAAAAATGATTATATCACAATCACATTTTTCTAACACAGATCATTGCACTAAGCAGGAACCCAAAACATTTTTGCCGCTTACTTATACATGAGAGAAATATAAACTGAAAAATTAAAATGTTTATTTACATGATTCAAGACTGAAATAATCAATGTTAAGAATAAAACAAGGAAACAAATATACACAAACAGCCCCAAAGTCCTCTTTTATGAAAACTCAGACAAGTATTTGAATAATCTATAATTTCTTAGTACATATGTTTTTCTCTTCTGTAAACATTCAAAAAATTGTTTTCAAGCTTAAAATGATTATGAGGTTTTCTTTGCAAAATATGCACGTTCATGTTGTTTATGTCCCTTGTTAAATATTATGCTCATTGTCTGGATTCAATAAATGTTTTATCCAAAATTAATAAAAAATATTACCTTGAAAAAATAACATTTAATCAAATTAATACATGCAGAATTTTGATAATGTTAAAAAGCTTCAATATATGTAAGAGGCTGTAGCGTTTGATAAAGAATCCAGTGATCTCTTTGTTAGTCCTTAGAGAAAGCAAATACAAGAGTGGAAAATTGATTATGTAAGTTTCGTGTGGGGGAGATGACTTTGTCTTAACATTAGTGATCTTAGGCCTTAAAAAATCATGTATTTATAATACAGAACACAAAATAAATGTTTTAAAGCTGAGGTAGTTTTCTTTTGAAGAGTGATGTTTTAGCTCTGTGAAAATATGTTATTATAATGAATTTCTGAATACCTAATAGTGTGATTCTCCATTTCATGAAGTCCTTGAATCAAATTGCCTTCTAAATATAATAGTGACTCACAAATTACCTCTGACAAACTGAAAAAATATATACAAAATAATTAAAAGGAAAGAACTGCCAGATAATAAGGAGAAGAAATTGCAATTTTTTCTCCTTTCAAGCTACTCAGCTGGAAGACCAGTCCTTTCTCTACTGCTATGTTCCTTGTAAATATAGTTTCCAAAAGATCATTTGTCTGTATAATCTGCACACAAAAACAAAAAAAGAAGAACCAGGAGTTACTTATAATGTAACTTATCGGTGTTTTTATTCTCATCTGTCTATTATCAACAATTTTGAAAATGTATTAATGATAGTATAAAGTGTTAAGACAATAATTTTCTGTACTATTTCTAAAACTACACACTTCATCATTCCTACATGGATTTAATTCACAGGGTGATGAAATAAAATTTAAGGATTAGGAGATGGTGATATCCATTATAAATATTAAGAAATAGTTGAGTGTTTAATATGTGCTAAGCACTGATATAGATCCTTAGGATACAGTGGTATAGACAAACCTCAGAGATATTGTGAATTTGGTTTCCAGACCACAGCAATAAAGTGAATATCTCAATAAAGTGAGTCACTGACTTCTTGTTTTGTTTTTTGATACATATAAAAGTTGTGTTTATACTATGCTATAGTCTATTATGTGTGCACTAGTATTATGCCTAAAAATGTTCACACTTTAATTTAAAAAATTTTATTGCTAAACAATTCAAATGATCAACTGAGCCTTCAGCTCATTGTAGGTAATATTTTCTAGTGGTTCATTGCCCAACCTCAATGTTGATGGCTGCTGACTAATCATGATGGTGGTTGCTGAAAGGTGAAGTATCTATGTCAATTTCTTACAATAACACACTATGAAGTTTTTACATTGATTGACTCCTCCCTCATCCACAGCATATGATGCTGTTTGTTTGATAGCATTTTACTCACAGTAGACATTTCAAAATTGGAGTCAACCCTTTCTAACTGTGTCACTGCTTTATCAACTAAATTTCTGTAATAGTCTAAATCTTTTGATATCATTTAAACAATGTTCGCAACATCTTCACCAGGAGTGGATTCCATCTCAAAACCGTTGTCTCTGCTCTTCTATAAAAAGCAACTCTTCATTCAAGATTTAAAATGAGTTTGCAGCAATTCAGTCACATCTTTAGGCTCCACCTTTAATTTTGGTTCTCTTGTTATTTCCACCACATATCCAGTTACTTTCTCCAGTAAAGCATTAAAACCCAGAGGGTCATTTATGAAGGTTGAAATTAACTTCTTTCAAACTCCTGTTAATGTTGGTAGTCTGAACTCCTCCCATGAATCATGAATGTTTCTAATGGCATATTGAATTGTAATTCCTTTCTAGAAGGATTTCAATGTACTTTGCTTATGGCAGCTATAGCCTTATAAAATGTATTTCTTAAATAGTAAGACGTGAAAGTAGAAGTTACTTCTTGATCCATGGGCTGCAGAACAGATTCTGTGTTAGCAGGCAAGAAGACAACATTAATGAAATCTTCCATGAGAGCTCTTGGGTGACAAAGTACATTGCCAATGAGCAATAATATTTTGAAAGGAATTCTTTCTTCTCCAAACAGTAGATCTCAACTATGGGCTTAAAATATTCAGTAAGCCATGCAGTAAAGAGATGTGCTGTCATATATGCTTCATTTTTCCATCTGTGGAGCATAGTTAGAATAGATTGACCTTAATTCTGAAGGGCCATATAACTTTTGGAATGATAGACAAGCATTAGCTCCAACTTAAAGTTACCAGCTGCACTAGCCCCTATGACGAGAGTCAGCCTGGACTTCGAAATTTGAAGCCAAGCATTGTCTTCTCAACTCTAGCTGTAAAAGTCCTAGATGGTATGTTTTTCCCATAGTAGGCTATTTCATTTCCACTGAAAATCTACTGCTTAGGATAGCTACCTTCATCAATTTTCTAAGCTAGACTTCTGGATAATTTGCTATAGCTTCTAAATCAGCACCTGCTGTGTGACCTTGCACTTTGTAGAGATGACTTCTCTCCTTGAACTTCAAAAATGAATCTCCACTAGCTTGAAACTTTTCTTCTGCAGCTTCTTCACCTCTCTCAGACTCCATGGAATTAAAGGGAATTATGACCTTGCTCTGGATTAGGCTTTGGCTAAAGTGAATATCAAGACTGGTTTTATCTTCTATCCAGATAACGAAATCTCTCCATATCAGCAATGAGGCTGTTTCACTTTCATGTTATTCATGTGTCTACTGGAGTAGGAAGCACTTTTAATTTCCTTTATGTACTTTTCCTTCCCATTTATAACTTGCCTGTTTGACACAAGAGGCCTAGCTTTTGGCCCATCTCAGCTTTCTAATACTTTTCTGTACTTAATCATTTCTTAAATCGTTTTGATTTAAAGTGAGAGACCTGCATCTCTTCCTTTCATTTGAACACTTACAGACCATTGTAGAATTGTTAATTGACATAATTTGAATATTGTTGTGTCTCAAGGAATACAGACATCTAAAGAGAGGGAGAGAGATGGGGAAACAACTGGTTGGTGGAGCCGTCAGAATACACAAGACATTTGGTAATTAAGTTTGCTGTCTTATGTGTTGTGGTTTGTGGTTCCCTAAAACAATTATAATAGTAACATCAAAAGGCTACTCATGACAGATTACCATAACCAATATAATAACAATGAAAAGTTTGAAATATTGGGAGAATTACCAAAATGTGACACAGAAATACTGAGTGATCATATGCTGTTAGAAAAATGTTACCAATAGATTTGCACAGTGCAGGGGTGCCACAAACCTTGAATGTGCCACAGGTGCCACAAACCTGTGCCACAGATGCCACAATAAAGTGAAGCAAAATAAAATGAGATATACCTGTAAATATGGCAGACAAAGTTCTTCTACTGGGGTGCTTAATTAAGGCATGAAGAAACATAATTAACCATTAACAGATAATTATACAAGATAATTTCCATTGAGATACATGCTTGAAGATAAAGGAAGATATGGTGCAAATGACTTCAGATAGGATGACCAAGGAGGCTTCTACGAGGAGGAAACATTTGATCTGCATGTGAATGACAAGAGGTCTATGCCAAGAAAATCTTGGAGAATGTCTGCACAAAGTTCATAGGAAAAGAAAGGGCTTGACAATTCCAAAAAAAAAAAAAAAAGAAGAAGAAGAAGAAGGCTATTGTTGGTGTATACTGAAGGAAATAAAATGGCTACTAGATGAAGTCAGAGAAGAGAAAATAGAGGCTGTTTAACTTAGGACCTTATGAGCAATACATGGTAGATTCTGAATTTCACTCTCAGGACAGTGGGAATCCATAGGATAGTTTTAAGTGAGAGAAGAGCAGAAATGATTCTGAATGCCAAAAAATGATTGGATTAAAAGGAGTGGGGAATTATCTTGGAAAAAAGATATCTTAAACTACTATTGCAATAGGAAAGCTACAATAATATACAAGAAGATATCTTAAACTATTATTGTAATAGTGGCAATGCAGATGGAGGAAAGTAGACAGTTTGGGGCCATATTTCATAGGCTGAGCATTTAGAATTTAACATTATGTCAGGTTTCTATCCTAATTTAAAATTTGCATTTTACAGAGAGTTCTAAAAGAAGAAACTGAATGACCTTTTATATTTTTTGTTAATTTTTCTCATTCTTTTCATTTTTATAGTTTTCAGATGTTTACAATTTTATTTTTCACTAAGCATGTCAACACTTTAAGACAATATATTTCATTTCAATGTGAGTACACATTTTGATGCAGGAAAGTACGTGCTGTGGAGAGAAAAATGTTCTTCCTTTATTTTTTATATCATGCTATCATCTTACATTGAAATCCCTCAGACAAAGACATATTTGATGACTGTTAATTACACACTGACATATAGTTTTTTAGATCTTTATAAAGCTTCACAAACACTTATGTAATTTTAAGAAATATTCTAGAATGTGTCAAGTGGACAAAATCATGAAGGTAAGTATGCCGTTAGGGACTGTGTGAAAAATAAATAAATAAATGAAGGCTAACTGTTTGAAAATAATTACAAATTATGCTAATGGGTACAAAACTAAACTTTAGCCACTTCAGATGTGTAGCAGATTAAGTAAGAATAGCCTGCCATTTCTGTCTGAGAAATTAATATTAAACTTCAGCATTCATCCTACTCCTGTCTAATACCTTTGAAGGCCTGAGCAGATTCCATATTTCTAAGAGCATTCAATCTGTACTGAGATGACTTTTAATTTAGGCCTTCAGTTTAAATTTGTGTCAGAGTCTCAGAGAATGCAAGTTTCAAATATAAGGATTGAAAAATCATTATATATAGTTTACACTATTTGGTACTATTGTGGATCATGCAATGTTATAATAGGCACACAAAACTCTGCCATTCTTTACCTGTGAACCTGTGGAAAAACCACTGAACTTCTCTTAAGCTCTGCTTCCTCATATAAAAAATGAAGAGATTGGATTAGGTGATAAATGAGGTTTATTCCAATTCCAAGGTGTTACAATTTCCTCCATAACATTATACTAGATTTGGAAATATTTCCCAGAAGTTATAATTGTCATAATTATATCACATATTTAACTGGTATAAATTTCCTCTTACTCATTTGATATTATTTCAGCACAAATAAAGCTCATCTAGGATAGACTCTGATGATAATAAAAACTGAGCCAAAAAGACAACTTGGCTATCACGTAGTCAAGATTATCAAGTAACCTAACCAGAAAGGAAGGGAAATATAAATTTCAAGTCACATATCACATATCAACTCTGGTAGATGTTTAGTAGTTGTGGAGAGTGACTCTAAAGTCCCTGTGTTCATTGGGAAAGTATTGTGATGCTATTTCTGACACGTATATGGAATGAAAAAAGATAGTATGCATGCAGGTATTCACTATCCTCATGAAAAATCTAACCATTTTTTAGTTACTCAGCGCCAGTGAACTGTGATGCTAACCTCAATGCCCTGAGCCCTCTTTTAACACCGTGAACCCAAATAGAGGAGGCCAAGAACTGTCATCCTTATAGCTCATATTGGAGATGTTCAAATGCAGGAATTAAATAGTGGCATATTCACACAGATGAAGTACCCCAATATTTAGGAAATATATCCCTGCTTGCAGTATTTTCACATTGTGTAGATGATATCTCTGGAAGCAAGCCTGAATACATTATAATCTTTTCAACAATTGTAACACGATTAATTGAAATCTTAAAAACTCTTAATGAGGAGGTATGGATGGTAAACTCTATAAGTAAAGAGAATACACTATGTAACATACGTATATTTAAAGTTGCTGATTATTCTTGGACATTAGACAGTTGGTGGGCAAATTTGCAAAGATTATATTAATGGCTCTAACATAAAGTAAGGATTAGTGTTTTTTATCCTTAAATTTGTTATTATTTTTAACATCCAAATGTATGATAATGAACTAAAACAAACGAAAATACCTATTATTTCTCAGGTTCTGAATAGCAGTAGGTAATTTTTCAGATATTCAAACTGTGTGCAGTAATATTTGTGTACAGGAACCAGACATAAATGAAAGCTAGAAATCTAGTTTGTTGCTTTCATTACTATATTACCAGGATATAGCAACCTGGATCATTTTAGATAATTTAAACATGTGATACACAAGCAGATAAATCAATAAATACAGTTTGACTTTATTTTTCACTTATTAAAAATATTTATTAAACTTCAACTACAATATACACTTTATTTGTATTGGCAATACAAGAATGAATGAAAGATACATACTCCTGAATTTCTCAATAAATAACACACAGAAAAACACACACACTAAATAACAAGTACACAAATGCTATGTCCATCAATAATAACTAAAACGAATAAAGATGAAACAGTTATTGGTTAGGCAATATAGAATAGGTGAAGGTTACTGTATTTTAAATAGAGTGGCCAGGATAATCCTCTTTGATAAGGTAATATTTGAATAGAGCCCTAATAAAGTGACCACAGAGATTTATATGGGGCAAATTTTGTTGTATATTTTTATTTTCTCAGTGTTGTACAATAAATATATCATTTTCCAATAAAGGAAAATACTATGACTAAAGCATTTTAAAAGATACAATTAAATTTACTTCCTATTGAATACAAAATAGTCACAATTCCTTAATCTACCATTTAATGTTCTCTACAATTTAATCTCAAACTCTCTTCATAGGTTTTCTGCAATAATTCCGTTTTTGCTAAGTGAAATATTTACAAATCTCTGTATAGATACGTATTTCCAAATCTTTTGATTTTTCATACTTATTTGCCTAAAATATCTTTTCATCCTATATAACGTTCATTATATCAATTTAAAGACCTAGCTAAAATTAAACATCTAAATAGAATCATTTTTGTACTTTGCAATTAATATTTTTCCATCTTTTATACTTTGTGTCATAATTATTTCTGTACTTATTCATTTTTTACACTATAACATACTTAAGAAAGATGTCACATCTATTTCATCCTTCTACTCTGTATAATACCTAGAAAGTTCTTACAGTTGCTTATTTTCAATAAAATGCCTATCAATGATTAATCTGGCAATTGTCAAATACTAGACACCTTACAAATGCTCAAAACGTTAATCACAATTTGTATACATGCTATGTGTTTCAACTAACTTACATTTCTGAGTAAGAAAACTTCTTTTTTAATGTCAACAATAAATAAATATAAATATCATTTGATGAAACTTGGCATTTAAAAATAGTTAACCAAATTGTTATTACAAAGTGTTTTTTACAGCCTACTTCTTTTAAATTTTCTATTCCACTACTTCAATGATAGAGACTCTTTTCCTCTAATATGTTGGGATTATCCAAAATTAGATTTTTAGAAAAGATTTTCCAACTAAGAACAAGTTTGAAAATTTTGGTATAGATATCTTACATGATTTTCAGACTTTCCAGGTACATTTTTAACTGTGGAGATGACTTGGTTTTATAAATTTGTTCCTACTTGTAAATATCATGATGATTCAATTCCTCATTTATAAATATGTGTTGCTTCATTTCACATTATTATTCCTATATATATATATGAAATATATGGGAATATAAATATACCTAAATATATTCATATATATATAAAATATATAGGAATATAAATGTACCTAAATATATTTCTATATATATATAAAAATATATATTCCTATATATATATATATAGGAATATATATATATAGGAATATACATATAGGAATATATATTTAGGTATATTTATATATAAATATATATATAATATATAAATATATATGTCTATAATATATAAATATATAAAAATATATATTAAAATATAAATATATATTA